>JAADKR020358566.1:0-15716 GCA_011763505.2 Lythrypnus dalli | reverse complement strand
TATGACAACAGTAATACCAACAAAGGAAATCCAAAAACAAATAATTAAAATACTTTTCTGAGAAGGACAGATGTATCCGAGTGCCTTGGCTTCTGGGCTGGGGTTCATGTAAACTGCCACATTTTACTTTTTACCACCATACATAATATACACAAATAAATAATACTAAAATACTAAATAATAAATAAACTAAAGCAGCATCTAATGTAGAGCCGTGGGACTATATGATGCTTTATATATATATATGTAGCTATTTTGCGGACAATGTGAAACCGTCCCTTCTGAGCAGAATATCTAGCATCGTCTCATGTAGATGTCACTCAACATGTCCAAAATATAATTAGGACATAAATTCTCTGTTTGTAAATATAGATGTTTTGACCTTGAAATTAAAGGCTCTGTTTGGCTTGAAAGCTTTTCAACCTGACACTAACAAATGTTAAAATAGCGCAACCAAATTAATTATTTTTTATGAAACATGCCTCGCTTACATTTTTAAAAAAATATAAATACATAAAATTATATCAACCGCATCTCGCCCTCAGACCTAAAAGTTGAACAGAAGTGGCCTAAAATGTTGCGATAAATTAAATGGTATCTTACAGAATCATAAAATACAATTTGTAAATATAAATAATTATTTTGGCTTGGATTTGAACTTCTCATGAATTAATAATAATAATAATAATAATAATAATAATAATAAAAAGCCAATTTAGTTCAGTTTCAAGACCAAGAGAGTTCATGTATAAACACTGGAGTGAACCATGCCACCTTGTTGGAGGGTGCCGTGGGGGAGGGCGAGGGTCCCGTCTGGGGCAGAGGAGAACGAGCTTCTTCCTTCTCCTTCTGCTGAAACGAATGGGGCTAAATCAGTCAACCAACACCAATCACGAGAACCAAGACCGAGGTGGGAGAAAGAAGCAAAAAACAAATCAAATCAAAACATAAACAGTAAAGTCAAGTGGAGGCTGGAGTATTCTTAGGCTTCAGAATAAAAAAGTGAACTTATGAACTCGTCCGAACCTTGGGCCTTGCTGGGGATGGCCTGGGCCTCTTCTTGACTTCAATCCAAGACTCGGAGTCCAGATCTGGAAGACTGGCCGAGAGGCCCTTTGGCATGGTCTTCAGGTTGGACAGGTCCTGATCCAGTTTGGACTGCAGCACTGGCGTCGAGACCCGTGGAGAGCCTGTGCGGTATACGCAAATACAAATAAATTAGCTTTACGCCCACAGCAGTATTTAATAGCAGGTCAAAATGTACGAAAACGTCACAATTAAGCTATTAGTAGTGCATCGATAATAGCTCATGCGCCATTTATTAGACATTTACGCAGTTTTACAGTTGTCAATAATAATAATACGCACATAAAAAGACAACATTGTAAGAGTGCATATTGACTGAACAATACACATAAGATTTACGTATTTATTTACTACAAAATGAGGAAGGCTTTATACATGTTTTAGAAATTATGAAATGGCTATTTACAATGCTTTAATGTTAATGTGTTGTATGGTAAATACATTCAATCACATTATATAATAAGGCCATGTAAAATGAGAAATTATAACAAAATGTGGAACATTATTACAACATGTGGAACATTATTACAAAATGTGGTTTCATTCAAGGTGTATGCATGAATTCTGAAGTCAAGCCTTAAGTAATTCCTTTTTCAGACCCCTCAAAACATTTGAAAGACTTTGTGCCACATTAAATGCACTTTGAACCCATTGCTGGGCCCAAATTAAGGCATTCGCTTAAAGACACACCACTCACTTCTGTCTCCTGTGCCTAAATTAACTTTCTCTAGTCATATTTTTATGACACGTCCAGAACAGCGGCTCAGAGATATCAAAGTAATTTCTCAGTCATTCTCGTGGTGTTTGTTCCTGCAGGATAAGCATTAGAGAAGTGTGTGATTGGGATGCAGCAGATAATGCTTATGCTATGGCCTCTGTGCTGATTTTGGGGTGCCCAATCAATAAGACTTCAGTAAGCAGCAGATGTTTTATAGGTGTGCATTTAGTAAAACACTGTCATTTGATTTGACCGGAAGACGACTGCACGTCCTTAAAAAAAAAGATTTGCTAAATCAGGAGCAAGACCAAACAATTAAAATTTTGTAAAACCCTGCAGACACTGTGAACAATTTTACTACAATTTCAACTGTTCTTACATAATGCTGGGTTTTCACAAAATGCAGATTAAATTACATATAGATATCAATTTGAATCTTTTGTTGATTACTGACATACAGTGGGGTGCGAAAGTTTGGGCAACCTTGTTAATTTTCCATGATTTTTATTTATAAATCAGTGGTTCTTATGATGTAAAAAACAGTTAAATATATCACATAGGAAACAGTGATATTTGAGAAGTGAAATAAAGTTTATAGAATTTACAGAAAGTGTGCAATAGTTGTTTAAACAAAATTAGACAGGTGCATATATTTGTTCAATATTTAGTAGATCCTCCTTTTGCAGAAATTACAGCTTCTAAACACTTCCTATAGCTTCTAATGAGAGTCTGGATTCTGGTTGAAGGTATTTTGGACCATTCTTCTTTACAAAACGTCTCCAGTTCATTGAGGTTTGATGGTTTCCGAGCATGGACAGCTCACTTCAAGTCACACCACAGATTTTTCAGGTCTGGGAGTGAGATGGTCATTCCAGAATGTTTTACTTGTTCCTCTGCATGAAGGCCTTAGTAGATTTCGAGCAGTGTTTAGGGTCGCCGTCTTGTTGAAAGATACAGCCCCGACGCAGATTCAGCTTTGTCACTGACTCCTGGACATTGGTCTCCAGAATCTGCTGTTATTGAGTGGAATCCATGCGTCCCTCAACTTTAACAGGATTCCCAGCAGCTGCACTGGCCACACAGCCCCACAGCAGGATGGATCCACCACCAAATGTTACTGCAGGCAGCAGGTGTTTTTCCTGAATTGCTTTGTTCTTTTTCCTCCATGCATAACGCTTCTTGTTATGTCCAAATAAGTCAGTTTTAGTTTAATTAGTCCACAGCACCTTAATCCATAATGAAACCGGCTTTTCCAAATGTGCTTTAGCAAACCTCAAGCGACTCTGTGGCATGTGGCAGAAAGCCTTCTTCTGCATTACTCTCCCATGCAGCATCTCCTTGTGTAAAGTGTGCTGAATAGTTGAATGGTGCACAATGACTCCATCTGCAGCAAGATCATGTTGTTCTGGGATAAAATGAAAGTAACCCACAGACCAACACCAAAGACCTGGTGCTGGTTTGTGGGTTACTTTCTTTTTTCCCCTGATTTTCCTTGAGTTGAACTGTGCCTGTGATCTTCCATTTCCTCAGTATGTTCCTAACAGGCAAGTGGAATTTCTGAGAATCCTTCCCCTAATCCATGATGGTGAACAATCTTGGTTTTCAGGTCATTTGACAGTTCTTTTGAGACAGCCATGTCGAAAAAAGCCTGCAATTCTCCTTAAATACCCTTTCTTATGATTGGATTCACCTGTGTATAGAGGTCAGGGCTCTCTGAACTGACCAAACCAATTTTGAGTTCCAATAATTAGTTCTAAATGTTTTGAAATCAGTAAAATTTATTGCACCTGCATAGTTTTGTTTAAACAATTATTGTACACTTTCTGTATAGTTAACTGCATTTTTTTATCCTAAGAAACAATGATTTATAAAGGAATATCATGAAAATTAACAAGGTTGCCCAATCTTTCACACCCCATAGTATAATAAGAGACCAAACTGGCCCAAACCCTGAAATTGAAAATAAATAAATAAATAAATAACCTTTTTTTAAGATTTTTGATGGGCTGCTGAGATCAGAGTTGTTAAGTCTTCCTCATTATTTTACATCAGAGAAGAGACATGAAGAGCTCATCACTTCTACAGCAGGTTAAGAGTAGTGCAACCTCCAAACACAATTCAAGCGGAAGCAAAAAAGGTTAAGCAAAAGGACTCCATGGTGTGCGGTTATTGCTTTAGTATGATACAGTACCTGCGTACTCGTCTGCCACGGTGCGGGGGATGAACTCGGGACAGTTGATGAGTTGGGAGAAGTCCGTGTGGGTGTGGTTTGGCATGGTCAGACCCGGCAACGGCCACTTCTCCGGCTCCTCTTTCCTCCGAATCTTCATGTCGATGATCTCCACCTCTTGACTGTCCTTCAGAGACTGCGGCAGAAATATTAAGCTTGTCTAACAGCGTAGAACTCAGAACTGTCCTCCAATTTTAATGTCCAAAGAATATTTTAAAAGCCAAAAACAAATCAGTCAAATGTTCTCTTGAGATTTGTAATCATTCCATTAAACAGAGGAATAAAAGGAAAATGAAAAATTCAAAAGCGAATTAGCTACAAATAGATATATTTAGCACTAGCACTGCTTTTTAATGACAGGTCAGGTCTTAATTTTAGCACAATTTATTTAATGACTCACAAGAAGCTTAAAAATTCCTGTTCACATTTACGATTTTGCCTAAAAAGGGTGTGTCAGGACAATTTGAAATGCAGACGAACACATGTATCTTACTACAATGTTTTCTCCATATATTTTACTTCTAAAAAGTAAAATATCAATGCGGTGGAACCCCAGAGAATGTTAATTAGCCACAAATATTCATTTTAAGTCCACTTCAAATGCTGAGATCAGAGTTTAAAAGTCATCTTCAGGTGATATCAGAGAAGAGACATGAAGAGCTCATCACTTCCACAGCACGTCCCCTCCATCATGTGACGACCACAAACTGAAGGGTATCGTTTTAAACTGTAATGTCTTAACATGCTCACATTATTGTTTCTCTCCCTGACCCAGTTTTAAATGTTTCTAAAATGTTGGGAGTCTTGTGCAGACCCTCATTAATCTCTGTGCGCTGGACTGACAGGACGTTTTGAGAAAAGGCTGTTTGTAATCGTCCTCATAGGGAAATCTATCCTCTGGAGGAACCAAGGAGAGAACGTGCAAACTCCACACAGGAAACCAGATATTGAAACTTAGAAAGCAGCAACTTCCTGAGTTTATTGAATGCTTTCATCTGCTTTATGTAACAGTTCAACAATTTGTGGTGTTTCAGCTGAGAGAGCTACATTCAGCTCATTCATACTTACGGCGAGACACTGAAACTGAGTAGGAAAAATAAATATATTGATAGAAATCAATTTGTAGATTGCGAACATAAATGTGAGAAACAAATGTGTTGCAATTTTTCTGTAATTTAATTTTTTTTCTAAAAAAAAATAAGGCATTTTAATCCTAAAAATGTCCAAAATGGCCAATATTTTCTCAACCGAAATCTGAACAATGGATTAAGCCAGGTTTAAATGTAAGGGTTTAATTATAAGTTTATTAGTACTGTTTGCACAAAAAGGCGCGCTGGATAATTTGACACACTATAAATAGCCGTGTCCATTTTCGTAAATAAGACGCCCTGGATCGTAAGGCACTCCTCGGAGGGATAGCCCCTTAGCCGAGCGGAGGTGACGCTGTGAGCCGCGCAGAGGTGACACTGTGAGAGGTGCGCTTTCAGCCCTTGGACACTTTTTATGATCTTAACTTGGCGCAGGTCATCTTCTTGCTTCCTCCACTTCCAAACCATTAATTCGTTAATATTAAATTCTCTCGCAGCTGCTCTACTTCCAAGTTTAACTGCTTGAATTCCGCTGCGTGAGCATGTCTCTTCACAGGAGCCATTTGGAGTCATTAAATACACACAGCAATGGTACGGTACCTATATGTCAAAGAATAACATTTATTTTTGAAAATGTATTGTCCATGAGGCGCAAAAATACCGTAACTTGGTCCGGTAAACACGCCCGGGATTAATACATCAGGCACACCGCATTGTTAGGCGCAGAAAGTGTACATATCCCAATTGCAGAACAAGCTTTGAACCGGAGTGTTCTTTGAAATATATGGAAACATACCAATTACATTAGTCCTTTTCTCAGTGAGCTATCATTGCTTTATGGTACATTAAATAAATCATGGTGTTGTTTTAGTTTCTTTGCTGCTAAACCGATCCTCACCTCTAGAATGAGGCTGACGTCTGTCGTAAGAGCTTGAACCCGGTGGAAGCTGGCGATGAGTGCTATCGGCAGAAACCCCTCAAGGTCCATCTTCCTCCTCAGGAAGAAGTCCCTCTCCAGGTTGTCCAGGCTGAAGTAGTACTCTCTGACAACAGGGAACAGAGATGTTAATACACAAGCATTTCAAGACTTTATAACATTTTCACTCATGAAAATATGTCCACTGTTAACGGACATAATAGAGAGGGTAGTTTCAGTCTTCATGGAGCCTTTTTATGTAAACTGCTAAGCCTGTAGTTTATACCTCTACAAATGTGTTCTGGAATGCATATTCTCTCAACTGTTCCTGCTCCTGGAAATGTTTAAAAGGTGAGCTGCAAACCGAATCTTCATCTATATTTAAAAATAAATTACAAGCCGAATTGCAATTGCAATACTTGTTGCATTTAAATATTTTCCAAAATCATTCAGCGCTCCCGTTACATGCAGCAGTTAAAGTTTTGGGCACATTTATTTTATTTTCTGTCACGGTTAACTATAAATAAAATAGAAGGACTTTGATAATAGTGACATCTCTTTCAATTTTGTTTTGCTGAGATCAGAGATGCAAAGTCTTCTTCGACCGTGTTAATCAGAGACGAGACAAAAACAGCATGTTCCATTTTAGGAAAATTGCATATGAGAATAAGATAACACAGAAATTAGTGAGCTTTTTTGTGTTCATGCATCTAGGGGCCACTTCGGTCAGTGCATATTGCAATGGTTTCTTTGGACCTTGGGTAAGACACTTCATCCCTCCTGCCCCCAGTGTCTATGTCGTCTGGAGTCACTCAAAGTGCAGACTACTTGTTCTGCTTGTGACATGTCTCTTCATGGTCTAGCACCAAAGTCCATCTCTGACTTGTTAGAAGCATATGAACAACCTCAGCGGTGAACCTCGGGGACTGGTCTCCTGTTGTTCCTAGAGTCAGGACTAAACTGGTTGAGGCTAAAATCTGGAACAGACTTCCAGAAGATGTGAGACAAGCCTCGTGTCTCACTATGTTCAAATACAGAAAAACAGCTGAAAACGGTTTTTTAGGTGTTCATATGACCCTGGAAGTAATGTATCTGCATGCCCTACTTCTATGTAACTAGTTCATGATTATATTTATGTTTTATGGGTTGACGTTATCTGCCTTCTTGTAATATTATGTAAAACTTTGTAAAACTATGTTTTGAAACAGAGAAAGTTACACAGTCACCATGCAACCCACAGTCACTAGCGCACATTAGTGAAGAGCATTAACTATCTGCAAATTGTTAAGTGCTCACTTCTGACATTAAAATCAGTGTATATGATACAAATTATGAAGTTGTACAAGCAGTTTCTAAAGTCATTAAGAAAATGGCAATAATCATCAAATAGTTCAGAATCAGGATATATCACCATCATATTGTATTGTGACCTATGTATTGTGACACGAAGCAATGCACACCCCAATGGCAATGTGTTACTGTGCAGCTCAGCTCAGCATTCACACATCCTCTGGGCCTTAGCCTTCAAACACACAAACGGGACACTCACATTTGCCTCTTGATGTAGTCCTTGAGCAGATCCTGGTCGGCAGAGTAAAGGTCGCTGCTGCTCATGTTGTCATAGTAATACGTAACCGAGTTTCCAAACTTCTGCCCGTACGGTCCGTCTTTCACATCGTACGATTTGTAGCCATAATGGTACTCGTAATGGCCTACAAAACATTGGAGTTATGTTAAATACAAAGCAACTATTGGTCTACAACAGAAATCTGCACCATTATAAACCAAAACGGCCACTTAAGCCCATTCTCAACCAAATGAAAACCTCAAAGAGTAAGAATACTTTTTATAAATTCAAAACAGCGAATGAATCAGCTTTTTGAAAATATGTTACAAATATCAATTAAATGCACAAATTGAATGTAAAATTGTTCAAACTGTATTAATTATAGCGCTTTCCCGATATGAATGGAATAGAATGTCCACAGACAGAAGGAAGATTGAATGCTTCAGATCCATTAGACTGGATTTACACCCAAATTACTCAAAATGAGACTGTAGTGGAGGAAGAGCAGAGGAGTGAAAGAGAGTGGTAAGCTCTGTTCAAATAATGTTTTCAAAAGTTTAAACAAGGTTGAATTCATGTTAAAAAAAAAGTCTAAATATCAATGTATTTTCAAACACTAATCAATGTTCCAGAATAAAGAGTGTCAGGAGGAATTATAAAGTCTTAACATGTATTTAAATAGTGAAAAAAAAAAGATTTCGTTTATCACGGGGGGTTTCCGGAAACCGAACCCCCACGATAAACGAGGGACCACTGTAATGCATGCATCCTTGTTATTCAATCCTCTCATACCATGGTCTCACATGCTTAACATTTCATAGTAAATGTTCATTTAATTTACTAAACTCGACAAATATGCTGAACTAAAGGGACTATTTTACGTGTGTCTAAATCTAATGATGCCAAGAGAAATGGAAAGCCAAAGTTATGTCGTAGCGATTTTCAGGCTGCAGACTACGTGAGGCGAATGTGGCTCAGAGCGGTATTGATTTCCATACAAAAGTGCGGAGAAAGTAAACTGTCCCTTCTTGTTCATGTCTGGGCACACAAATACAGTACGTGTTACTCGGCGAAGCTCCTGACCACTGTTCGTCACTTACCAAAGTCGTACTAAAACATTTGTTGGACAGATGTTTGAGTCATGTGTATTATAAAAAATAGGTTTGTGGACAATGTATACCGCACTGTCCATTTTTGAGAAAATTAAAGGCTTTTAAGTAAGTACGCCTTATTGTCTGAAAAACATCTTGACTCCTCATCCCACTTCTGGTCAGTAATAAATAAATACAGCACTTAAGTAATAAATTATTCCACTGGTCATAAAAATGAGAGCGCTTTGATGCGACTCATTTTCACTGAGCTCTCGACATTTTACCATTTTGAACAGGAAAGAACTAGACGCCCCCTAATGGCAGCAAATAGTTTTTGCTGCTCGGGAGGTCTAGAGGACATTGGTTGAAGTCTCCAAAAACCGAGCGGGCCAATCAAATTGCTAAGAGGAGAGTCGTTTTTTCTTTTTTTTCGGAGACCCGGAAGCCGGAGGGCAGGCTAAAGCATTTCATGACGTCAGAGGCGCGATGCTTTCAGCAGTAAACACACCAGCATGACAGTCGCTAAAGCACAGCTCTCGTTCGAGGCTGCTTTGACCGCAGTACAAAAGTTTTATTTTGGTCAAAGATGTTTGAAGAATGTTTGAACACACCCGCAACCCTTAAACTCTCACAGAAACGACAACAATCGCTGAGCTCCATTTTGCGCTACCACTCTTTGGTAGCCACTTTTAGCATTCTGCGGAGCTAACGTTCTCTTCCGGCGCTCTGGTGACGTTGATTTGTCGTAGCGCTGTCCAATAGCAGCCGAGGGATTTGAATGACAACCGTATGTCCCAACGGAGCTTCCGCAGACTCAACATCTTAAAGATGTGGGTCTGACGCGACCAGGCTACAGCAAAGAGGGATTTCAAACTCAGTTCACCTTTTTCTACCCAAATTTAAGCTGGCTCAAAGTCACAGAACATCAAGCAGAACATTCAACCACTATAATGATTTTTTTTCTGTTTCAGAATGCATGCATTCATATTGGTGCATAAAATGCTGTCATTTTATAAATTGACTGATCTACATTAATTTTCTAGTATATTTGTTAAGCCTAGTAGAACACCTACCTCTGCCGGCTCCTCTGCCCCGCCCCCGCCCCCGGCCACGTCCCCTTCCTCGGCCTCTGAAGCCTCCTCTGAGCGGCGCTCCTTCGCTCTTCACACTCGACACCTCGTCGTGGTCATCTCTCCACTCACACTCGTATTTCTGAGAGTGCCAGTCTGCGGAAAACAAAGGCAATTAGAGAATGAGGCAACGGGACAGTGACTGATTGTGGAGGGCCATTAACTCATTGTGTGCCATTGACACCGATCGCCGTCAATTGGTTCCCATACGCTGCGTCATAATGAGGCCAAACGGCGTCAATTGTGTTTTTTCACAGGGGGCTGTGGGACAGTCTGGCGCATCTTGTCCGATACATGGTGTGCTATGGGTCTGATGACATGCAGATGGCAGTAGTGTGCTCTGTGGATGAATGATCATCGTGTAATCGTGAGAAGAAGATGATGCAGAAGGAGAAAGATGGCAACGAGGAAGGCAGATAGCTATGCGCTAAAGCAGATAACGCTCGAACAGAGCATCGGTCGGCAGAAGACGGCAAGACAGAGTGCGGTCGTGGCAGTGGTGACTGTGCTGGAGACCGCACATCTGAACCGCAAAAAGCTCTCGATGAGCAAGCGGGACAAGCGCCTCCCTCCGCTTGTCCCGGGACGGCACTCTACGCAGAGCCAGAGCGCGACACAAACGGTCAGCTCCTAACAGTTTAAAAGTTTATGAATGTTTCAAATAAATCTTTATTTTGGCATCAAAAGCTCTTTTCTCACTGTTGTTTTTATTGTTATATTTGAAGGAAACCAATGTTTAAGTGTCAAAGATGTCACTAAAGCAAAAAAATATTAGCATCAAAGTCACTATTTGCTTGAAATATTTGTTTTCACAAAAAGCTTTTCTCAGCTTTTTGATCAGATACAGGCATTTCTGGTGAAATCATGTTCTGCAGCCATTTACTCCGGATAAAAAAAAAGTAGATACAAAATGTATTTTTCTGATGAATGAGGAGAGTCTGATTTTTATTTTTCATAGTCATAGTACTCTGTAGGTCTTGAAAGATGGGTTAAAATTGGCTTTCTGATCTGAAAATGGCTGGCATTCAATGAGTCAAAAGAGTGGCAAAATGTACATTATAGGTGAAATGTTGCAATGCATCACAAGTACCAATTACTAAGTACTGCAGTTTTTAAGATGGAAAAGAAAAATTGTAGTTTCAGCTCATGATTATTTTTCCGATATGGCCTGGTTTGATTGGTAGACATTTTTGACATGAGGGACAAACAAAAATGGTTTTTGTATGACCGTGCCTCTGCACTAGCCTTAACGCAACTTTATAAACTACTAAACATTATTTTTTTTAAATAACACAAAAATACTGAATATTTCAGCAAAATATGTTGGACATATTTTGGACCATACTATTTGTATTTTTGATTAAATTTATTGCATAAGATCAAGCAATGACATTTCAGGTATAAATTTTGGCGCACATGCAGAAAACTTGACATTTTTTAGAACTTATATTTTATTGAGGTTTTTGCCAACAATAAAACATTTAGAACCGATGTTATCACACAATACAGCCATGGTATTTAAATAAAAAAATAAACAATGGGATATAAATCTGTCAAACTTATGCACCAAAAAATCAATTAAATGATTAACATAGTTGAGATTTATTGCACATTCATATGAAGACAGAGCAAAAGATATAGGTTTCTCTATATAACTGTTACATTATGAAACTTTCTGCTTGGCGCCATCGTGTTTTAAAAATGTGTAACTGGAGCTTCAATAGGTAAGTTATTTTTTTCAATTTGATGGAGTTCTCTCACTTTTTGAACCCAAGCATCAAAAGTAGGTGGTTCAGTTTACAACCAAGAAATTGTGATGCACTTCAGAGCTGCAACAAATAGAATATTTAAAAGATGTGTTGCAGTTTTCCCATGCACCCTTGGTGGTGCAATACCAAGAACTGCCACCTTTAGATCCCTTAGACTAGAAAAATCTGGTCTATAATCTTATATACATCATCCCAAAAGCACTGTATCTTGGAGCATGACCAGAAAATGTGTGTGGTTAGGCACTTCTGTGTCACAATTCCTCCAACACAAACTGGGATCCTTGGGGGTCATCTTGGCAACAATGTCCAGGGTTCTGAAATATCTACTAATTATCTTCCACTTGAATTCTCTCCTTGTGTTTGAATTCGTGGTCCGGTGTGCTGATGCACAAACCTCACTCCACTCCTCATCAGAAATGATTTGGCCCGCCTCCGCTCCCATCTTTGTTTTGCCTGTTTTGAGCCACTGATACAAATATTTTAAATAGTTTTGTAATAGTTTATTGTCACCTTCTGGTTGTCTTCTCAACTGCTCAAATGACATCAAGCCATCCTTATTAATTAGCTGATGAATATACACAAGCCCATTATCAGCCCATTTCAGGAAGCCCCCATCCAAGCTAAGCGGTGTGAAGGATTTCATATGCCGATGCTAGACAGAACAGAGAGGCTAGTTGGCAACTTAAAAGCAACTCTGACCTTCTTCCAAATGTCAAGAATGGCCTTCGTCCACCTTCCCAAGCTCCTAATGGGAATATCGATAAATGGCAATGCTTGCAGCACATTGTTTGTTCAATACCCAACCATCTTGTATGAACATAATTTTGCATCCATGCAGTCAGTGATTTCAATTGCACTGCCCAGAAATTATATTATAGCTTGGGGAGATTGGCTGCGTCTCGATTCTCCCCTGTAGCCCTTCCCCCTTACTCCTCCGCCTCAATTTTGCGCGTTCACGAGACATCGTGGCTTTTTATTGCAAATAACATGTTTATACAGCTATAACTTTTCAGTATGTTGAGTATGTTGTGGTTTTGAACATTATCGTAACTTTTTTCCATTGCTGAGGCGCAGTTTCAGTGCGCACACGTATGCGCTACAACTACGATATATTTTTTATGTTATATTTTATATATTAATTTTTAAGTGTAATATTATCCTTTTGCAAATTTCTTAAAATAACTGGAATGTAAAGTGTCTTAAAACCAATGGATCAATTGTTTCTCTATTTTGATGGGAGACACTCATTTATTTAATATTTGATTTACTATTATATTTATATTATATTTTGTATTGAATGATTATTCTGCTGCTTGGACCATTCAATGTTTGCAGTCAATTAAAATTGTTTGCTATTGATCTTTTTCAATTAAAAAATAAATAAAAAATGAAAGCTCTGAAAATACCATTAAGATATTTTTATACCTCAGAGTGGATAAATTAATGATAAGGAAAAGCATGTTATTGTACTTCCTAAAATATCTGTAGTTTAATTCTTTCTTTTTTTTCTCCTAATGAAACTACATAAAATGAACACTACGATAAGATACATTTATACCTCAAACTGGAGAAAATCAGAACAAAGGATAATCTCATTATTATTTCTGATCATAAACATGTAGGTTATAGTCTCCTTTCTTTTGTTTTGTAAATTCAATACAAAAGAGAATTGAGACGCATTCTAAGTTTGCCTTCTTCCTAGAGTCTTTGAAGTGTTTTATACTTTACTCGGGGGCTCTTACCCTGCCATATGAATTTTGAAATCATTTTGTCCATTTCTTCAAATGTAGCCCTTGGTATTCCTATAGGTAACATTGGAAATAAATACAAAAACCTTGGAAGAACATTCATGCGAATAGATTCTATGCGACCTAGGAGAGAGAGCAGAGCTGATCAGTGATCCAAATCATTTTTTTAAGTGTTAATTATTGCCGATCGGCGTCAATTGCACTCGATGAGTTAAGTGACACAACTAATTCAAAGCGTAATAAAAACTTTCACCATAGATGCAAGTCATGCACCAATATAAGCAGTCACAGGTGAGAAGGGCTTTAAGCAGACAATAAATGTCTCTGAATGAAACTATTCTTTTTTTTACCAAAGATGAGCAAACACCATGAGGATATTGTATATATTCACTTTATATTGTTCAAACGCAATACCTTAAGATTAATCTCTGAGTCACGGAGCGGAGAGTAGACTGAATGTAGCTGATGGCCTTGACTTCATCTTGAAATTCCTCACTTTCATTCTTGAAAGTGATCTGGAATCTTGCTGGATAGAATAGTCCAACGCGCACATTGCAGCGACCTCGTAATGCTTTTCACGCATCCAAAAAGGAGGCTCGGGTTTTTCCTGTGGTGTAGTCCAAGAAAATACTAATCCTTTTGCTGTTGTACATCAGCAGGGCTTTTTCCCTGGCTCTTTTCAGAATGTCGACGACGTCTCCATCGTAGTGCATCTAGCAACAATCACTCAAGGTTTATCCTCTTCTGGCTTCCTGGGTGCAAGTGTGTGGTGCGACCGATCAATTTTTACTTCTCTGTCCAGCTGTGGAACTTGCCTAATGATTTTAGACACCTCCTATGGACTGCTGGAGTGGGTATTCGTCCACACACACAATGCGGATGTTCCCACGCCTCATTCTCCCCTCCAAGTCGTCACACTTGTCGCGCATTGCTTTTCCTTCACTTTGAAGCCCTTTTACTGTAGCCTTTAATTCTGTTATATCATCAGACCAAGTCATCTTTCACCTCTTGGATGTCCGTTTCAATGTTGTCGAATTGATCACTCACCACAATAGCGTTGTTAGCGGGTTCAGTCCGTGCAGCCTTGACCTCGGCTTTTAGAGCGGCAAAATCACTTGTCAAGGCATTTTTAAGTTCTTCTCTTATAATCTGGGTTATGTCCTCTCCTAAAGACGTCAAAATCTGTGCTGTAACTTCTTCCATGTCCGGTGATATTGGACTCTGAGAATCGCCTTTGACCAACGCGGTAGCTTGCTTCCTCGTGTTTGGTCTGTGGTGCTTTTAGGTAGCGCCGTCGTACTTAAACTTTTGAAGTTTTTCCGCCATATGCAAAAAAAAATGCCCAGGTATCCGATCCTTTACAATTCAAACTTGTTAGGGTGCACAATTTAAGCATCCCGTAAGCCAAGTTATGTAGTTTTAAACAGTGAAATGTCCGAAAGTCTGCAGGAGCTCTGAAAAATGTGTCCTTTTGCCATCTTGGCTCACTCCTTTTTCCCCCTGTGATGTTTTGAACACGATGCCTCTGGCTGAGACTACCACCTCTGTTAATCCGACTGCAGTGACTTGGAAATGCTTACGGTGTTCTGTTGAATTTCCACATTAGGTAAAAATGTCGCAATGGAAGAGTTAAAAGGCAGAAGTAGCAAGCTTGGCAAGTCTACTACCTGCTGCTCATCATATGACACTCCGCAATACAACAACAACACGATCACACTGGCATCTTCAGTGTGTAAACTCATGTGTCCAACACGCGTGAGCTGTACAGCACATGTGCGTAGTTCTGCGGCTCACCTCTCAAATGCGTATAGTTCTGCAGCTCATCTCGCAGGGCATATGAGCGGTACAGCACATATGTGTAGCTCTGTGGCTCACCTCTCAGGTCATTCCTGGCGTTGGGCGGCACTCGCGGGCTCTCGTTTGGTCGACTGTTGTTGCGGGATGCCGATCTCTCTCTGGGACCCTCCGACTTCACCTCAATCATCAGGGGCACCCACTTTTGCTTGTTGCCTGCACAAAACATACACCACAAATCAGTGACAGGTCATTAATGATTTAAACAAATATTATCTAAATTATACAAAAATATTACATAACTTGTTAAGCGAAACACTGCAAGTGAAAGGTGAAAAAAAAAAGTTAAAAGATTACGGACATAATTATGAGAAGAAAATGTATTGCAAGTTTTCTGTCATTTTATGTCTTTATATAAAAATCAGGAATTTTATGCGTGAACATGCAACCCTCAATTATATACTGAACCGTTCAAAACGTCCTGTTCAATTCTATACTCATATACAGGACTGTCTCAAAAAATTAGAATATTGTGATAAATTGCACTGCATTGATGCAGTAATCAGTGTAAAAGGATTC
>JAADKR020357422.1:0-15856 GCA_011763505.2 Lythrypnus dalli | reverse complement strand
AACCAACCCTGTCCAGTTGAAGATTTAAGTTTTTTCTACAATGACCACTACCTGGACGACTGAGAGCCTACACAAACCCAAACTGAAAGTGAACTGAACTGAACTGAAGCATGCACCTAACAGATATCGCGGACACAGAATTGTCATCCACTACTTGGTCATTCGTCTGACAAATAAGACGACCGGGAGGTTTAATGGACCTGCGATCATAATGGCCAGGCTGTGTGCAAATAACCTGAGCTAGAGGGCCTGGAACATCAAAGTCTGGACAGTCAGTAGCAGGAACAGCTGTTCCACAGGTATCAGTGTCAGGGGAGACTATGTCTGGGGGGTTGATGTCTGTAGGGTCAGTGTTTAAAGGGGTCTCATCTGGGTGGACAGCCTCAGGAGGGGCCATATCCGAGATGATCGTGTCTTCAGAGCACAGTGGTGGGCCTCCTGCACAGTTAATTGCAGTATGGTCAACAACTTGTTTGAGGATGTGCTGACTCCCTTGACCGGACGTGGTGACTGTGAGAGAGTCAGACTGGGCAATTTCAGATCTGCAGTCTAGTGAGTCATCCTCCTCCTCTAAATGAACATCCTCTTCATCCCTCTGCACCAGCCAGTTGTACAGACTGTACGGACATCACTGTCTACCACCAGGTCAGGCACATCAGGGCATATGTCACTTCCATGTACAGCAGTGTCACACACTGAGTGTTCCGAATCATTGTCAAGATCTCCACCACAGGGCAAGAAGCTAACAGAGAGCAGCAAATTCCTGTGGACGACTTTCTCTCTGCCTGTCAGGCAATCCTTTAGACTCTTTAGACAGTGAGGTCAGGCTTGGCTGATACGACTTCATATGGGGTCAACTCCCACTTGTCTGCAACCTTGCGTTTCCCTGGGATGCCTCTGTTGGCGATCAACACCCGATCTTCAATGACGAGGAGTGAGCCCTTGGCCCTGCGGGCGTATAGCTTGGCATGGCGAGTCTGTTCTGTGAGACTATTCCTCGGCACAATCTGCTGCAGCGTTTGTGGCCACTTTGCTTTGGGCTAAGGGGGAAGAGTCCTGATCATACCTCCCAAAGTTCTGTTAAACCACTCTGTGACACCATTTCCCATGGGGTGATACAGAGTCGTATGGGATTTATGTACCCCGGCCATCTCAAGAAGCTCCTTAATCAGCTTGCTCTCAAAATTGGCTCCCTGGTCAGAGTGGATATCCTGAGGTAAACCATAGATGAGAAAGAAGTCGTGCCAGAGATGACGAGAAATTATCAGTTACGACCAAAACATCCACAGACTTGTTCCCTTGCTCAGTAGTCTAAAAGTCTATGCAGACCAACTCCATAGGCTCAGAGGTGACTATGTTCTTGAGTGGCGCAAGGCTATGTGGCTCAGGTGTCTTTCCTGCTATGCAGCTCTGACGCAACTGAACATAGTTCACAACATCACGTTCCATGCCACTCCAGAAAAACCGTTCCCTCACCAGAGACAAGGTACGGTGCTGGCCTTGGTGACCCGCCGCGTCATGGAGACCATGGAGGACTTTCTGCTTCAATGAGTCTGGCACTACAAACTGGAAGACCTTCTTGGACATGTGGAGATCTTTCCTTATTCTATATAGCATTCCATTCTGGTATGGTAAGTCTGCTCCAATGCTTCAGCAGTTTAATCATGCTAAGTGAAGCAACAGCTCTTTCATGCTTGGTAGGTCTTTTGTATCTTTGAACAAAGTACATGGCTCTGCTTATCGTGTTGTCGTGTTCTTGCTGACCAACAAGCTGACTCTTTGGGATGCAGTTGACTGATCCTCCTTTTCCAAAAGACTGAAGACAGCGTCCGTCCCCATCATTTGACTTACACCTTCAGGTGCACTGAGCACTGAGGACAGAAGCGACTTCTTCTGATGCTACTGAACCACTCGTGTCTGGTGGAAATGCCTCCTGCACTGGCTCGTCCGTCACCTCACCATTTTCGTCCACAACAGCTTGACAATTGGTGGACACTCTGAATCTCTCTTGCACAGTTCTGTCATTCACACCGTTGACCTGGTCCAACAGTGAGGTGTTAGGTTCGGTCACAAGGCGATGACCCACACATGACCGGACAAATGGCTCACGGCTCAATGCCTCGGCTACGATGTTCTTTGGACCGGGAATGTATTTCAGATCAAAATCGTATGCAGCTTGTTTCGCCACCCACCACTGTTCACACGCATCAAGCCTGGGTTTAGTCAAAATGTATGTCAATGGGTTGTTTTCAGTCCATGTGGTGAAGTGTCTGCCTTTCAACCAATGGCTGAACTTGTCACATACTGCTCATTTTAAGGCAAGAAATTCAAGCCGGTGTGCAGGGTAGTTGAGCTGGGAGCCAGAGAGCGTTCTACTTGCAAAGGCAACTGGTCTGGCTACTTTTCCACCAGGTGGCAGCTGTGAGAGGACAGCTCCAATCCCATCAAAGGACACGTCGACTGCCAGAATGAACGGGGCATTGAAATCAGGGTGGGCCAGAGTGACACCCATCACGAGGTCGTGTTTCAGCGTCTCAAACGCATTCTGGCATGCATAGGACCAATCAGCAGGTGTCAGATTCACGTGACCTTTCTTCACAGGTTTGTGACCTCTCTTGCGCTTATGCTGAGCACCAGGTTCAGCTGTGAGCCTAAACAGTGGTTTTGCCTTCGCAGAACATGCTTCAATGAAGTTTTGATAATACATCACCACGCCGAGATACGATCTGATTTTACTAGGGCAAGGCGTTTTCCCATCCGACTCCATTAGGTCGGTGACTTGTAGGTCATTTATTGCTTTCACCTTTTCAGGGCCTGTCCGGACTCCATCCTCACTGATGACATGCCCAAGAAACTTCACAGTCCGTCTGAGTAGAAAGCACTTCTTGGGTGCGAGCTTGAGGTTGTGTTCCTTGAGGCGGGCAAACACCATCTGCAGCCGTTGGAGTGCAACTTCCTCCATTGGCGCAAAAACCATCAGGTCATCGAGATAACACAACAAGCTCGTGAAATTCTTGTCGCCAAATATCGACATCATCATCCTCATAAATGTGGCCGGACTGTTGCACAATCCTTGAGGGAGACGGTTGTACTCATGTAGTCCAAAGGGTGACGAGAATGCCGTGTACTTCTTGTCATCAGGGTGCAGGGGGACATTATAGAAGCCAATTGTCAAGTCCATCGTGGAGAAATGGGCATTTCCACCAAGCGAGGCCAAAGCGACAGCTTGATGTGGCAGTGGGTAGGCATCTTTTATGTTTCTTGCGTTAAACCACCTGAAGTCAGGGTTAGGGTTAGCACAAGTACAGATGCATATTCGCTATTTGACTTCTGAATAATTCCTTTCTCTTTCATCTCGTTCAGAGTCGTTCTCAGTTTCTCATACTGGCTTGGTGGTATGCGTCTGTAGGGTAGACGGAACGACTTATCATCAACAAGGTGGATACGATGCACAAACTCTTTAGCCTCTCCACAGTCCATCTTATGACGAGAGACGATTGACTCGTATTGCTCGATGATGTAAAGGAGTTTGTCTTTCCACTGAAGCGCAACCTCGCATGACTCCAGGTCAATGTCTTGCAGTCCCAGAACTTCCAATGTACGCATCATGTCCTCTTCTGACTTAAGATGGACATCCTCGCTCTGAACACACTGCACATTGCACTTGACCTCCTCAGCAGCGGGCAGGTCCTCCACTGCAATACAGGGAGACACATCTGCAATTTTTGTGTTTCTTCTCAGCACCACAGCTCTGTCTGTAGGATTAAAGACTTTAACAGGCACCCATCCAACTCCCCAGAGTGGAGTAACAACTTGTCCGACAAGGACTTGTTTGGGTCCGGCTTTAGACTGGGTTGGCTCAACGACCACTGTACTGCCTGCTGACACCATAGTTGATTCAGGTAACTTGCCCCAAATAAGGTACTCACCCCATGGATTCAGCGTCACACAACACTTGACTTTCAATGTTCCTACCTTATCTGGAATGCAATCACCTCTCCATCTCTCTGTGTTAGAAAACAGTGACAGGAATTGACTGTGGTCTTAAATCTGACCATTGTCGGGTGAGGATACTAGCCTGCAATAGCCGTCAGTGCCCTTCAGTTGAGTCAGAATATGCTTGATGGCATTGCTGCAAAGGATCATCTGCTCTGTCTGGCCTGGAACAACCAATCCTGGGATTATAATTCTGCATCCGTAAACAGTGACTTTGGGGGAAACGCGGTGTCCACCACAGCCTATAATGACGTAATCATCAGCTGTGGCTCTTACTATGTCAGGGCATTGCTGCAGCAGGGACTTGGCAGCTGACTCACTTATCGTACAAGCCATTGATCCACTGTCCTACAGCGCTCTCAAAGTGGGGCCATCTTTCACAATCACAGGCGTGTAGAACAGTTCATCAATTTCAGCTATTCTCTGGGATCCCTGAAAGATCAGCTTCTTTGATGGAGGTATCGTACTGCTGTACAAATCATAGAGAGATTGATTATCTTGCATGTCGGGCGTCTGCACTGTTTTACTGGGACTGTGGGACAGACTTCTTTGCTGGACAGTCACACCGAGAATGCCCTGAAGCATGGCAGTGAAAGCAAAGCTTCTTCTTCTGACAATGAGTGAAGGCACTGTGTTCTTCATCTTTGCAAATAATGCATGGCATATCAGTGAAACTATCACTTCCGTCTTCAGGTTACTTGATTGGAGTTTGCCTTCTCACTTCAGCCTGGTTAGAGGCACCACGCAGCAGAACCTTCTCCATCATATTCATCACCTGAGCTAGAGAGACATACTGTGGGCTCGGTGTTTGAGGTGTCTCGTGACTGCTGTGTGTAGGGACTGGACTATGGTTCACCTCAGCTTTGTGTATGGCAATGTCTATCCTCTTCACAGGTTGCATTGGGGGAGTTGCTTTGTAGCTCACCTCAGCTTGGTATTCATTCAGCACCTCCTGTACTTCACACGCTGACCACTTGTCGATAGTTTTGGATCTGAAAGTGAGGGCCAGGTCTTTGTAGGGACAGTTCCTAATAAACATGCGAGTTACCTCTATTTCAGGGTTATCCAGTGTTTTACTCTGTTCTCTCAGGCAGCCAATGGCGAGGTCAGCTGCTCTGTTTAGCCTCAGCCAGTAGTCATAGGCATCCTCCTGGTGTTTGGGCAAAGTCGAGTAAAAGTCAGCTAAGGGGACAGCAGAGTACATAGTACAGCTAAAGTGCTTTCTGAGGAGACCATAAATCATGCCAGGGTGAGCAAGGACGTCAATATTGCTGTTCCTTAAGCCAAACCTAACTACTTCTTTAGTTTTTCCCCTCAAATGCATGAGGATTTCCTCAGCCTACTCCTCAAGCCTTACATTACTCTCTTAATGAATGTTCTCATTACATCTTCCCACTCGTGTATTTTGATCGAGTCTGAGCCATCCCCAATAAATGCCGGTGGTTCCTTAACCTTTCTTTGTGTAACAACCTGAACCTGTGACACTTCTGACACATGACTAGGCTTACTCAATGAGTTTGATATATCCTGCGTGGCAGCAGCGTTAGGAGCTACCAAACTGTGTGACTGTATACGCAACAAGATGCTGTCAGCCAACTGATATCCTATCTCCTGAATAACAGTTTTCATCTGGTCAGCTAAACACTCAGAACTGTCACTTGTGGGATTTGGCGTAGATGTGAGTCTGACCTGAGGCCTAGGTGGGCTGTTATGTTGGTCAGCTGCATTATGGGTGCCTGCGTTAGAAATTTCCCCTACTGTGTGTTTAGCAACACCTGGTTTAGGACTATTAACAGCAAAAGGGAGGGGGGTAAGTACACCCCTGCCCCTGCCAATGTGAATGGGTGAACCAAACCGTGGGGACAAATCATTACTCTGAGTAAACATGTTAAAAAAGAACAAAAGAGTTCAGTTCACCTCAATATGTGAAATCATCAACAGAAAAATAGCAAATAAATAAAAATCACAAGGTCACACGAGAGTGCCTCAGCTCAGCTTCGGTCCAAAAGCTGCCGGTTGTTGTCGAGTTTGTTGGTTCGTTCTGTCTTATTATTATTAATATTAAAGGTATCATCTTGAAAGGCATTAGTCATATCAAAACTCCAAATATGTCTTTCTCAAAGAAACCTTTCAGTGTATTAGTGACAATAGAACTGGAAGGCCTCTAGAGCCAATTGGACTGAAATAGCAGTATATAATCATCATATATCGGCTTCCCAAAAAAAACTCTGCATTTTGTGTATGGAGTTGGATCTCCATTGAAGCCACAATATCCACCTTCTGAATTAGAAAAAAGTGTGGAATTTACATGTGTAAATTGCAAACTGTGCTAATGTGGAAGAGGTCTATTTGAAGCACAGTGCCTCTTTCTACAATTTACTAAAGGAGAAAAAAATTGTAATTCCACTACCTAAAAATGATCAACGACAGGGCCTTTAAAAAAAAAAAGGACCACATCACATACAAAATTAGAAATAAAAATATTATTTTACTTGAAATAAAATTGTTGCTGATTGTGTTTTTCCTAATTTGAGAAAACTGGTTATTTTTATTACTTTCAGAGTTGGAATACAGCTAAAGTAAAGAGTGCGTGGACATTCACTGACCAGGCATGTGACTTGCGTCTCTCTTTGCCTGACACTACTTTGCACAAGCTCCTTTCTCGGGGAGAGAGAGGGGAGGTACAGACTCAAGTGTTTTAGAGGGATGGGGAACAGGGTCTGTAGGATTCTGACTGATTTTTGAAAGTGAATCTTAATGACTTATTGCAAATATGATTATGTATAAGTACAGACAAGATGAATTGAAGTAACTATAGATGGAAGACAGTCCTTCATAATAACAACAACAAAAAGTGTATGCTTGTAACTAAGTGATGAAGGAATGATTTATTGTTCATCTGTTTTTTTGTGTGTGTTTAATATTGATTTTATACTAAGTGAGTCTAAATAAGTATGACGTACTTCTACTCACCTCTTTTCAAATTTGTAAATTGAAGTAAATTTTATCTTTGTCATATCGAGTTATTGCATATTCGAAATAAATAAATAAATAAATAAATAGATGAATCAAATAAATCAGAATCTTATCTCATTTTGAGTCAAATAAGCAACAGCTGATTAGCTCAACTTTTCAAGCTGTTTTTTCTCACCTACTTGCCTCAATATACTTGCACTTGTGTGGGTTTTTGCTATCTATATAATAAAGTACTATTTTTTAGATTCTAGATCTTGAGACCATCCACATGGCATTTTTGTGACAATCACAAGCAGTAGTTCACAGGCGTAGTATGTAACAGATGTATGAGGGATAATGAAACTCTGAGTTGAAGCAGTAATTGCACAATGCATCCACTCATCCATTCATTTTCTTTGCTTTATCTGGGGCTGGGCCACAAAGGCAGCAATCTGAGCTGAATGCTCAGACTTCCCTCTCCACACACAGTTCCTTTAGCTATCTTGGGGGATACCAAAGTGTTATCAGGCCAGCATGGAGGCAAAGTCCCTCAAGCGTGTCCCAGGTCTTCCCCGGGTTCTCTGTGCAAGAGGACATGTCTGGAACACCTCCCATAGGAGGCAACTAAGTCGCATCCGGAGCAGAAGCCCGAACCACCTCAGCTGGTTCCTCTCAATTTGAAGAAGCAGCGGTGCTACTCCGAGCTCCTCCCAAATGACTGAGCTCCTCAGCTTATCTCTAAGGGTACATCCAGCCACCCTGCAAAACTATCTCATTTCCATTGCTTGTATCCACGATCTTATCCTTTCGGTCACTACCCAGATCTCACGACCATCGAAGAAACTGGGAAAGTAGATTGAGTGGTAAAGCAAGAGCTTTTTTGACAGTGCTCCTTTTTCACTACAATGGTCCAATACAGTGACCACAGCACTGCAGACACTCCCCTGATCCATCTGTTGATCTCATGCTCCATCGTTCCCTCACTTATGAACAAGTCCCCGAGATACTTGAACTCCTCCAATTGACAAGGATCGACCTGGACAAGGACAATGCACAATGCAGTGGTTGGAAAACATGATTTAAAAATTCAGAATTGCTTCTGGGGCCAGATTAAAACTCTCAGGGCCAAATGTGGCCCAGGGGCTGCATCTTCAGAGTGCCTGCTCTGCAATGACTGAAGTATTTACTTTGCCTGTCACTTATTCACTTGAAAATTACACAATAAAACCTGACTTGCTGACAGCTCAAATAAAATGGGGGAACCCACCATATGATTGGGGTTATTTCAACTCAAATTGTTTTGGATTCACTTGTTCAGTTTTAAAATAATATTATATATTATTAATAATATATTTATTAGTACAAAAATCTGTAAAAATGAACAAATAAATACATGAAAATTGCCTTGTTTGAATTTCAAAACTCAATAAATTGGACAAGGAAGTAGATATTAAACTTATCCCTGAAAAAAAGAAATTGTTTAGTCATTACTGGAAAATTAGGAGTCTGCAATTTCAAGGGCCAGTGTCTCATGTTGTGGCGACCATATCTGCACTTTGTAGTCACACAATTTCCTATATAAGTATATGGAGACACATTGACTCAGTGCAATAATTAATCAGGTTACTATAAAGTTTAGGGATGTACAGTAGATTTCCGAAAGTATTCGCTAGCCTGCTTTGACTTCCATTCCTAATCCATGCGGTTCAAAATGACGTCAGCCCACCCTTTGCAGCTAGAAAAGCTTCAACTCTTCTGGGAAGGCTGTCCACAAGGTTTAGGAGTGTGTTTATGGACATTTTGATCATTTTTCCAAAAGTGCATTTGTGTGGACACACACTGATGTTGGACGAGAAGGCCTGGCTCTCAGTCTCCGCTCTAATTCATCCCATAGGTGTTCTATCGGGTTCTATGTGCAAACCATTCAAGTTCATCCACGCCAGATGAACTAGACCTTGATTCATTCATGTTGGAAGAGAGAGGGGCCAGCTCCAAACTGTTCCCACAAAGCTGGGAGCATGGAATTGTCCAAAATGTCTTAGTATGCTAAAGCATTCAGATTTCTTTTCACGGGAACTAAGAGGCCAAGCCCAGCTCTTGAAAAACAATCCCACACCATAATACCCCCTCCACCAAACTGTACACTTGGCACAGTGCAGTCAGACAAGTACTGTTCTCCTGTCAACCAGCAAACACAGACTCATCCTTCAGATTGCAAGATGGAGAAGAGCAATGCACCACTCCAGAGAACACATCTCCACTACTCTAGAGTCCAGTTCTCTGTGCACTGTTCTTGAGCTAATCTGAAGGCCACATGATGTTTGGAGGTCCGTAGTGATTAACTATGCAGAAAATTGGTGACCTCTTCACACTATGCGCTTCAGCATCCGCTGACCCCACTTCGTCAGTTTACATGGCCGACCACTCTGTGGCTGAGTTGCTGTTGTTTCCAAACACATTTTTTTATGGCACAGCTCACAGTTGACCATTTTGAACATTTAGGAGCGAGGATGTTTCAACACCGGATTTGTTGCACAGGTGGCATCCTATCCACGTTGAAATTCACTGAACTCCTGAGAGCATCCCATTCTTTCACAAATGTTTGCAGAAACAGTCTGCATGCCTCGGTGTCTGATTTTATACACCTGTGGCCATGGAACTGGAACCCATGATTCCCATCATTTGGATGCTGAGCAAATTTTGGCAATACATGGTAAAATACTAAAATGGTTCAAAACCAGGCCTGCAGCCTCTCCCCTAAAGCACAATACAAATGCAAGTCATTTTATTAATAATTTACCATCCCAAATGACACAAGTTGTCCCTCTTTGACTTGACACTGCTGAGAACACACTTGTCAGCAGCAGCTCTTTTATGGTTTATTCAAGCTCTTTTATTTTGGGTCCTAGTTAGAACAGAACAGTTGCATAAGCTCTGCACAAACACACCCAGCGTCTCCTCTGGCCCTGTCCCGACACCTGTATTTTGGAAAACATGGTGCTCTGAAAGGCTGTGCAACGTACAGAGGAGATGTTGACATTCTTATAGCAATCAACCATCAAAGTCGGAGCTGACGCATTCATGCCCAACCCTGCCTTCTCTCAACACGGGCTTTTATCTGAGCTGCTGTATCTGGAGCAGGAAAAGTACATTGGAATTAGCAAGAAACACCTCCTTGTGCTTTCAGACTACTTAAAACTACACTGCGGAGCAATACAGGATGTGCAGTTCTACTAAACTGTTGGAAAACTCAAAATATTTTTACACTAAGTAACGCCTCATAAAATATTTGAGATTCCAAGTACAACCAGGCCGATAAAGATCTAGTCGGGACTAAACTGGGTCAAAAATAGATTCAAATTGGTCTTCAGTCTAAACCGAATGCAAACCATGTCTAAAGCTGAATAACACCTAACAATAAATGCATTACCCTCCAGGGTATAAAGTAGTATGAAAAAGTGTGGACACCCCTGATAATTTTCTTAATTTTCCTTTATAAATCATTGGTTGTTTGAATCAGCAATTTCAGTGAAGTATATCATACAGAAGACAAACACAGAGATATTTGAGAAGTGAAATGAAGTTTATAGGGTTAACATTAAGTGTGCAATAAATATTTAAACATTAGGCAGGTGCATGGATGTGGGAACCACAACAGAAATTACATTATTGTTTAGTGGATGCTCCTTTAGCTAATATAATAGACTCTAAACGTTTTCTATAGCTTCCAATGAGAGTCTGGATTTTAGTTGGTGGTATTTTGAACCATTCTTCTGTACAAAACATTTTCAGGTCAGTCAGGTTTGATGGTTTCTCAGCATGGACAGCCCACTTTAAATCACACCACAGATTTTTAATAATATTCTGGTCTGGAAATGAGAACATTCCAGAACGTTTTACTTATTTCTCTACATAAAGACTCTGTAGGCGAACTGCAGTTGGTCCAGGAGGAGGGCAGTGATGGCCTTGAGATGGTGCAAAACCAAGCGCTCAAATGACTTCATGACCACAGACGTCAGCGTCACTGGTCTGTAATCATTCAGTCCTGTGATCTTTGGTTTCTTTTGAAACAGGAACAATAGTGGAGGATTTGAAGCAGCCCAACACATGGCATGACTCCAGGGAGGTGTTTAAAATGTCTGTGAAGACGGAAGACAGTTCAG
This sequence comes from Lythrypnus dalli, assembly GCA_011763505.2. Lineage (NCBI taxonomy): Eukaryota > Metazoa > Chordata > Actinopteri > Gobiiformes > Gobiidae > Lythrypnus > Lythrypnus dalli. The sequence goes on along the minus strand of JAADKR020357422.1, from coordinate 4,742 downwards.
TGGCACAGTAATTCAGGGTGGAGGGAGTGACACCATCAGGGCCCACAGCTTTGCGGGTGTTCAGCTTCCAGAACTGACTTTTTTTTTAAAAAGTAGAAGAGTTCATTCAGAGCCTTTATAGGAGCCTGTGCTTTCACACAGTTGACCTGTTGAGCAGGTTCATGGGTACATCATGTGTGAGGGAGGTGTGAGAGGAGCTCAGAGCTGATGGCAGGTGCAGAGGAGACTTATTTTAGGAAACACCACGTGAGTAGTGTGGGCCATGGAACGCAATAATATTCAACTGCAATAAAAATACGTAGCTCGGCCAAAAAAGTCATCATTTGGATATGGAGATTTTTGCAGTTGCTGTTTGTGTTCTTTATTCCCACACATCCCACAAAAATAACAACAAGAAAACAAAGAAAAAAAGAAATGCTAAAACATTTTTGGTGAAAAAATCTAAATAATGGCTAGAGCAAAGAACATTTCATGCCCCCCTTCACAATGTATGATTGTGGTGTAATGTCTTTAAGTGATGCCTTAATTTTGTTCTCTTCATGCTGTTTGCTGCAAACTTTTCTGGACACAGCATTGATCTCTTCTCATCTCTTTTCGTAGTCACAGAGAAGCTAAGTGCTACATAAGCTTTGTCATATTTCCTCTTCTTAACTTTAGGATGACTTTCATTTGTCTCATTATCTCCGTCTCTCTCCACCTTTCTTTTCAACTCTTTGAAATGTGTTTTTCATGGTGACTCTTGAGGGTGTGTTCACTGTACTTCATATCTCCTGCTCTGCTCTGTGTGTGCGCATGCTTGATGCAATGAGAGTGCCCCTGTCACTTACTGTAGTGGATGTGCAATTACATTTTATTCTAATACGGTACAAAAATCATGTCCAATAAATGAGACTGGATATATATATTGAAAAAGTGAATTTGTCCATTGTGAGATGAATATAGTATGATCTGTATTACCCCAGGTGCAGACAAGACAGACCCTCTCCATTTCGCCTCCAGGAGAAGGTGGATGTTGAAGACACAGTCCTCTGCCTCCTATGCAGACACTTAGCAAGCTGGCTCATCGGGGGAACTTTCAGAGTTTGTTAGCCTGCTCAACACATTCAACATTGCAATTATGAATGATCAAGGTGTTTTCAGGTGCCATCAACCACTGATTCCATCTAGGTGATATCAAATTCTTAGTTCAGATAAGAATTAGTGTATAAAATGTCCTGTGAACTAAATGCTAAATCATAGTCAGTAAAGTTTCTGCTTTGTTTAAGGGTTGGATACACGACCAATGGCCACTAAACATCTTATAATATTTTAATGGGAGAGAAACCACAACATAAATACATAAATGCTATAAAACAGTGCACATGCACACAGCTCTTGACACTATACAGAAAGGCCCAGGGGACACAGAGGGGTCCGTCGCTCCAGCTCCAGTCCAGCAGCCACAGTACAATGTAATGAGATTACACTACCATGGCTTGACGCTAATGTGAGGATTAACTGACACCTGTGTGGGCAGTGCAATATGTGGAGTCTGCAGGGCCCTGTCACTAATGCAATTCTCTGCTGCATTTGGCTGTATTATGAAAATGATATGTGATAGGAACTTTGTCGGAGAATTGTAATGTCTTTTAGTTTAAGTCAAGATTCAGTTCACATAAATGTTATGCAAATGTAGCCTGTGTAGTCCAAAATCCTGGTGTGTCATTTCTTTTTTTTTGAGTTCATTTTCTACGTACATAGTTGTATAATACGAGACTTGTATTTTGACAGCAAAGGTATGGCGCTCAGGGCCGGATCTTCCGATTCTTCAAAGTACTGTAGGGCCTCCGCAGCTGCAAGGTCCCTGTATCTCAGTCCGATAACTATGTTGTTCCGTCTGTTCATCAGTATGTTTCTACGGAGGTAGGCCAAGTCTGAGAGCGGTCACTCGTTCTACTCTAAACTTTACCACATACAGTAATACTAAGGTGGAGCAGTAACCAGACCTCTCCTAAAACAAAATGTGGACACAAGGCTTCATCAACCAATCATGATCGAACTCTTTCCTCATGGTGTCAGGCAGAGGACAGTCTGATGTGGAGAGTAGTTTGGTAAATAGAAGAGAGCAAAGCAGCTGTATTTTTTATCAAAGAGGGGTTGATTCCAGTAGCTCTAAAAATAGAGCAGCTTGGTTTCTTTATTAGTAACTGCACCTTGGTTCTCTTTGTGTTTATGGCTTAAAACTAATGCAAAGCGCGCAAAGCATCTGCACATACGTGGGTCGGGCACGGAAAAAAAAAAAAAAAACTTGGCTATCACACTAACCACACTGCCACTGAAGTTTGAGTGAGTGTACAGACAGTAGAATTAGTAGTAATTACTGAAAACTATGGGAATGAAGTGGAATACTACTCCCAGTATGTTTGTGATGAGGGAACAACTTTACAACATGGTTTAAAGCTCCAAAAAGTACATTTTGCATGATATGTCCCCTGGAAAGACTTCGGGCAGGATTTTGGCGGTCTTTGATGCAGATGCATATAGTTGACCCAGACGCAAGACGCAGGCGCTCTTGCTTTAGCCTTGGCGCACATGAGTGGGTGGTACAGGGCTGGACATTGATATAGAGGGGCTGGATAAAGAATTCACAATTGTTCAATCAAAGAGGAGTGCTTCTGATTGGTTATCAGCCGTGGACCATTCGGTACCAGGTTGCAGAAGAAGATTCTTGCACTTTTATTGAGTAATTACAGTCTTTCTACACTTTCACTGGACACCACACGGCTTTATGTAAATGGTCCTGCGCTCACGCTGGTATAAAAGAGCGCTCCGTGGTCCTTGCGCGCATTGTCTGTGCGCACTGTCCGTGCTTCATAAACATGATCCAGCAGCAGTACGTGTCCACGGCCTACTATTCCCCCCTCCGCAGAAAACATATCTTATCTTGGTCATTATATTTTTTATTTTCCTAATATATGGCCAGTGGTGACTGCGCCGCACCACACCCCTCACGTACTTCAATCTCTCACACACTTCACTCCTTTTTGTTTAGAGTGATGCCCCCTTGGGTCTTGACGCAGGCGGTGGCACTTCCAAAGACAAGGTCCAAAGACCTGTTTATAATTTGTGCCACTTTTGCGCTAGGCGGAAGATCTTGCCCTTAAAGTCTAAAGTGACATAGAAAAACAGGTGTACTGTTAGCCATGTTCCACTTCTCTTTGTAAGGAATAGACAATGAGGAGAAGCATTACACAGCTTTAAGCACCATGACACACAGCAGCGTGGTCTTCATTTGAGTCGATGAAGGTTGAACTCATATGCACACCAAACACTGTTAAATTAACACTGGAACACTTTGTGAGGAGCTGAAACAGTTCTTCCAAAAGTGGCCCAGCCACAGTTCTCCCCTGTCAGAAAGCAATTGAAACAGGGACTGGTTTTATAAAAAGTGGCAACAACTGCAAAAGTTTCCTGTGGTAGGAACACGCCTAATAGCAACATGATTTAATTAATATATATTAATTTAATATTCTAAAAGGTGGCTGGAGTGTGACAATACACAAGTCTTTGTCTCACAAGATTGCAGCAGTCTGTTGTATTTCTGTCCTTAAGTGTGTCATGGGACAAGTTCTTAGGAGAACAGGCTGAAACAAGAGGACAGAGGAAGTCTGGAGGGCTAGGACAAGCAGAGGACATGGCCACAGAAGGGGTTAGCACTGAGGTTGTCTCAGAACGCATCATGGAAAATTCGCTCTGAGCTTCAGGAGCCGCACAGGAAATGCTTGCTCTTCAGATTGATTATTGTGAGAGCGCTGCCCCGTCCAACCTGGGGTTTAGCTCAGTGTCCCAGCAGCTCCGCACCCAGGACCTCATGTACTTTGACACAGTCCATTTTAATGTGAAACTTTACACATCACATTTTTTTTGCATTTTCTATAAACAAACATACCTCTTCAGATCAGATTAGTAGAAGCAAGTCTCAAGAAAACAGGAAATCCTACTGGATCCTAAATACTTCCATGTTCAAACTAGATGCAGCACAAACAAGGTTGCATAAACTCTCTCTCATTATTTTGAAAAATCCAAAACAGAAAACAGTCTTGGAAGAAACTGGGAACTCTGGAGTATAAAACTACAACATTTCAGAGAAATTCATGAATATTTTCTGAAGAAAAGTTTGTAAGAATCAGTTTAAGAAGTCTCTGGAGAAGGGTTAGGTCCAAATCATGATGCGTTCTCAAGAAGACAAATCTGTTCTTAAACATAGATGGACTTTTCATACTGACTCTTGAAAAACAAAGACACACCGACTACACTTTCAAATATGGACATGACAAGAACATGCCCAGAAGACAGTACTGGAGTAACCTTTTTGTAGACATAAGTACACAAGTACTTTATACATCTATGTGAAGAATATCATTAAAATATTTACACAGTGAATAAATCTGTTAGAAACAAATAAAATAAATCCATGTGAAAATTAATTTAAAAAACATGTATATTTAAATTTAACTTATGTTGTAAATGCCAAAAATCTTCCTAAAAAGGCCTTATTGGCCGAAATTGTGTGTAAGAAACCAAGAAATCTGAAAAAAAAAAAAAAAAAAATCAAAGACATTATAACCATCTCTAAAACAAATACAGCAGACTTGTCTAATGATGACAAAATTGATTTGATTTCAATTTTATGGCCCTCGCCTTTGGAACGGTCTGCCGGAGGAGCTCAGGGCCGCAGAGAACGTTCTCATTTTTAAAAATAG
>JAADKR020356460.1:3290-15937 GCA_011763505.2 Lythrypnus dalli | reverse complement strand
AACTTACAAACAATTGAATGGAACATACCGAGGTGAAATAGTTTTGTAAAATATCGTAATAATATCATCGTAATAGCGTTATCGTAATATTTCACACCTGTATTACATATTGCAATTATTTTCAATATCTTGCAGCCCTAATTCAAATGCTTACAAAGACATGAAATGTGTAGCCCGACCTTACTTTTAAAAGTAAATGTATGCAACAATTAATATCAGAAACAAACATTTTTATGCTAAATGCTATAAAATAAATCTACATACACACAAAATTGACATCTACACATGGATAATGTTAACTGCTACGATAATATGACTTTAGTAAATTGGCGAATGTGTTTGGAGTCCCTAGACTAGCTCGGCGTTAGCATCAAACACCTTCCAAGTGCTTTAAAGTGTGACTAGCGCTAAGCCAAGTTCGTCCACACAGACAGATTCATGTCTTTGAAAGAGGAAAACAGTGGCACAAGGCTTCAGAACTAATCACAAATGTGCAACACACAGCCAACACTGTACATGACTTTGATCAGCTAAATGTTGTATGAAGCACTTAACGCACACGGTTTATGAAAGAGGCAGTTTGTTGTGTCATGACTTGTATGATTGGAATGAGCTTGGTGTGGCCGGTTATTCATCCATTACAGTGTTCATAATGACAGCTCGCATTAAGGGGACAAAACAAACATGCCACTTCAAGGTGAATGGCACTTAGAAGAGAAAAATGGGTTTGTTTATGGCTCTAAAATACAGGCTCAGCAAGTTTTATTGTCTGCCATTGTTGTTTGCAGCAGGTATTATACAACCAAATTATCTACCTTATTTTTGCTGTGGTCATTTCATAATTGCAATGTCATTTAAATTGTGATTTTGGCTTCACTACAATCACTGATTATCATGCAATTTCATTCAGTAATCACTATTTTTTTACTTGCACAAACATCTTTCATATAACATACAGACTGAGATGTTAGCCACAGCCCAAACTAGGAAATCAAATATCAAATTGGAGTTTTCTCAATTTTAGGTGACGCAATATCCATTCCTTAGTGCAAATAAAACGCAGAATCGCTGTCTGAGATCCATGATCTTTGCAACTTACAACAAAAAACCGCATACAACCACTTAAGCCTTGTCTTGGTCCCGACTTACTGTTGTTTTCAAGCGTTCTATACACACAATTTGATAAAAAATAAAAGAAAATTAAAAAGTGATTTATTATGACTGGAACACAGCCTGTTGAAATGGTTTAGTAAAATATCCTTCTCACAATATATTATATAGTCAAGACAGTTAGCAGGTATTGTAGTTTTCTCCTCAGCCCAAACTCAAACCTCAGCCTTGGCTCTTCTACAAGTCTCTTCAGACAGTGACCTCTGGGGTGTCCTTGCTCGTCCCTGCTTCCACTCTCACCTCCGATCTCCTCTATCCCTGTCGTTGCCGTGGTGACGACCGGAGTCTCCGCAGGAGCCGCCGGATCCTCCATGTCCTGCCGAAACTTCACCGAAACTTCGCTTTGAGGGCCGACGGCGGCGCTCACTCCGCTGCCGACATGGGAGCTTGTGTCTGCGCTGCCTTTGTCTCTCCAGATATGGCCGTGGATATTTATAGTGCTGTGGACCAGCTGACCCTGACGTGCTCTCAGACATGACGGCCTGCTCCCTCACACAAAGCCTCTGCTGCCTCCGGGGAACATTATGCTTAAGATTCATCGTTTGTATGCTGCCGCGCGTGTCCCACTTTACTGACAATGAATGGAGAGGTAGCGCCAGGCCAAAGAATCGCTCAAAACACTCAAAGCACTACATTAAACTACACCAGAGAGTCCTTTGATCAAACAGAAAATATTTAAATATATAAATTATAAATTAGGGGGTTATGTGTCAAAACTTTGCTCACCCAAGGCAGTGACAATTCCTTTGTAAAGAGTAATATGTCCCTTTTCAGGTTTTTTGGCCAGTTTAGTCTCTTAACATATAGACTTTAACCTACTCTAAACTAAACACCTTCTCAATTGTACTATCTTGGCAGTGCTGTGGCTCAGTAGTAAGTGCTCGTGTCTCACAGTAGAAAGTCGCAGGTTTGATTCCAGACCAGACAGGCATTTCTGCGTGGAGTTTGCATGTTCTCCACGGGTCTGAATGAGTTTTCTCCAGATTTTCTGGTTTCAGGTTAATCCACCAGCCAGATCTTTTGTGCAGACCTACTTTCCGTCATATACAACAGCTGAACATTATAAAATGCAGTGAAGGTATTTTTTAGCTATTTCCCCCTAGGGCTCCATCATTCCATCAGTCTCCTCCGCACGAGTGACATTCTTTACATATTGGTCCCGTCTGTCAGAACAAGTGCACATTATTACACAATAAAGATAGAGAAGCCATTAAAAACATGATACTTGGCACAGTGGGGTTTATGCTCATGAATATTGTGTAAAACAGTTTCACTGAAGGCGTCAGAAGAGGCTTGTTTAAACATAATTTCACACAATGAGTTGACAGGTGTGAATTAAGTGCAAGTCATTTTTACTAAGAATTGCTATTAGATTCCAAAACAACAGGAAATTCCGGTTTGTACGTACATGACTTCACTGCTCCACCTTAATCTTTCCTATTTTGACAGCCAACTTAAATAGATCGAGGAACACCTTAGGCTAGTCACAAAAAAAGATATATTAAATTGATTGCATACTCATATTAAGTATTCCCATCTTGCCAGCATGATGTTCTTGAGCTTGAGGGGAAGCTTATATAAACTGTTTTATAAGTTTCTGTAATCTTTGAATGTCTCGCTGCATTTATTCAAAAGCTGTGCCCATTTTGATTCTCCATTTCAGGCGTGTTAAACCAAACCAAACTAACACACCATCCAAACCAAAGCTTCTTAAAAAAACAACCAAATATCAAAAATCATACTGTAATTTCAGGAGTTTTGACATTTACACAATGCTCCCCTCCTTTAACCTGAACAACTTCAGTGGCCTTATACAGCCACAATAAGAGAAAAACGCATTTTGAAAAAATGGCTTGAAATTCCAATTCCTTATTTAAAACTATAGAGAAACTTGGAATCAGTGCAATAATTACACTTAATATTGTGAAGAGTGGGTATTTTTGTTTAGAATAGATGAAGGTAGGTTAAGAGACCAAACTGGCCCAAAACCTGAAAATGGAAAAAAAAAAAAAAATTCCTGCAGTGTTTCCTCTTAATCGATCTGTAAAGTAGCAACAAAAACCAATGGATTATTCTGCAGCGTGGCTTTAAAGGGGTGAGAAGGTACAGCATGTGCTTGTCAGACAGGAAGGAGGAAAAGGCATGACAACACTAAATAACAAACATTCCACGGACGGATGAACTTTCTGACTTTGCAAATCTGTTCCAGTTGAGACATACCGCACAGAGGCCAAGCAAACGCACATGGCCAAACTAATCTATACTGCACTATGGAACTTTGCAATCCAAACGTTACCGTCCTCTAGAGTCGCTATCAGAAATGCAATTTTAAAAACTCAGTTATCAAATGTCAAAGCCTGCAGTTGATGATGGTAATGCAAGTGTGTCGCGCAGGGGAATGCTCTTGCCCTGGGGTCTTATGCAAAAAAAAGCTAACTCTGTAGTTTGGACGTCTACAAACACGTTCTGAAATGCATGCGTTTGACTAAGTTTAGAAGTGTGCCATGAACAAAAATTGCCGAATTGCTATACTGTGTATAACACAGAACAATGTGTTTGAACATCTTAAAAAAAACTCTCAAAGTACATTTAAAAAAAACAAAAAAAAAGTTACGTTTTTGCAGTGGTGCCTTGAAAGTACAAGGTGTAACTTTAAAGCACAAACAAACCCAACCCCCAACCTCACGCACAATACGCCCATCCCTATAATTACTGATGGACATTTGGAAACGTTTGGGAAAATAGGTTAAAACCAGAATTAGAGGTTGTAGAAAAGGGGTGACCAAGCAGTCTGCCACAATGTAATGCAAGTCAGTTGGAGCCCTGCTAACCCCCACTTCCTGCGCGCCACGCCTCCCCCAAAATGACACGTGTTGCTCCCAAGTCAGAAGTAAGTTCAAAAACTGCATGGATTATCAAAATGACTTCAAAATCTTGCTAAATACTTAAGCCTGAGGATTAAAACGCAAATAGATTTTTTTTAAAAGTACAGTAGTGTCTCAGTGCCGAGATCCCCCAACTGGCAAACGTTTTTCCCTTGCTTCAACTAAAAAGCAAACACTTTTTTATTAAGCACATGCAAGAAAAAAAGTTCAGTTTCAGTGACGCTTTCTTACAGCCCCATTGGATCCCGCAACTTGCATGTCTAAAAAGTTGCATCCTGGCTAAAATAACTGCTCCCATGGTCAGTCCCCAAGGCTGGTTACCGTATGACTGTCCGTTTGCCGTCTCCATGCTGATGAGCTGATGAGCTGACCGCGGAGGCTGATCTCACTGAATTATTTTTGAATTTCCAAACAAAGAAAGGCTCCTCGCAGGCGCTCGGTACACGCTGTTCACTCGTCTGACTTATGTAACTGTGTGCGCTGGTTTTCACTGGAAGAAGGGAGAGGGAGAAAAAAAAGCCTATAGCTTTGGGGGGTTTTCTGAGAGAGAGGGAGAGAGAGAGGGGGGTGAGGGGTGGGAGGAGAGAAAGAATAGAGAATAGATGAGATCGGAGAGGGAGTAAGACAGAGCCAGGCAGAGGAGGAAGGAGGTTTACCTGAATTTATGAAACGCACACACAGTCATTCTTGTCTACACTTAAGACACATCGTCTACTTCTCCACCCACTGCTCCTATTGGTCAGCCTCCAACGAGCTTAGGCAAGCGAGGACAAAGTAATATTGTCTCCAAGGGCTGCACGATATTGAAAAAACTTGTCATATGCAATAAAGGTGTGCAATATTACGATAACAATATTATTGCGATAATTTCCTCAACTGTTTCACCTCGGTGTGTTCCATTCAATTTAAACATATAGTGAGTAAATATTCAGCAAACTATGTCTAAGCAAGGCACAAAAGACAAAATTAGGACTAAAACAAAGCACAAAATACAAAATTAGGACCAAAACAAGGCACAAAAGACAAAATTAGGACTAAAACAAGGCACAAACGACAAAATCAGGACCAAAACAAGGCACAAAAGACACAATCACCACCGCAACAAGGGTAAAAAATTGAACTAAACTAGGAAAATGAGTATTAAAAATTTCCTTTTGCACATTTGAAAGCTCCAAAAGTTTTGATCTCAGTCAGATGAATGGCAGATGAATTTAGTGATTTTGCGATATGGATATAGCATCAAGACAATATTTCTTGCGATATATTGTACAGCCCTATTGTTTCCTGAACAAATACACTGGCCAAAAGAACTGAGATTAGGCCAGTCATGAGAATTACTATATCGATTTATTGTTCAATAAATGAAAAAAATCAATGATATTCTGTATTTATTGTCGGTACATTTATTTACTGGTTTTCATGATTTTTTTAATCCTATATTTGCCGTGTTTGAAAAGTTTTACTGTTTTTCAAGTTTCAAGTTTATCTCAAATCATATATTATTAAAGCTCAATATTATCATATCGCACAATATTATTGTGATCTACATTTTTTTGCATCAAAATATTATCTTTCATTATATTTAATTCTGACAAGTTTTAATATTGGACAACATTGGGTTTTTGTTGAGAATAAATGCAACAGCGTTAGAGAAGGATTAAGTAAATAATATCATTTATCGTAATATTTTTTTCATGATTTATTGTCCTTTAAAAAATTATATTGTGACCAGTCTAACTGTTTTATCACAGAGCTTCGAAACATAAAACTTGTCAACTCTTTCAAGTGTTGTAGGATTCCCACATTCCACAGTGCCATATTGTGACCTCTAAATTTAGGGGGTGGTGACTTCTGACCTCAGGGTGCAAGCCTAAGGGAGACCCTGAGGAGACCAATGCAAAACACTAGCTCTGCAAAGTTTCATCTTTATCAGTTCAGTTAATAATGGCATCTAGGAATCCCATGTTGTTTCAAATAATTAACATCATGAAAAGTATGCAGCTCAATTAACTTGTGAAGTTAAGGTAAATGTGAAGGCAATAATGTTTTGGGATAACTTTCTTTGGCATTAATAATACATATACTATTTACAATTAAACTTAAAACAACACAGAACATTCCAGGTTTGTGGTTGTTGTTACAAAAGCAATAAACAAGGCACTGAAAATGTTTTTTTTTGCAGTGAGTCATCAAAATAAAGCATTTGGAAGTGTCAAATAAGATGAGAACCTCCACCTAACATGAACCAGACCCTTCCCTGCACCGTATAGCACTAAAGTTGAAAAAATTAGGCTGTTTGATAAAGTCTGACACGGAAGTGCCCAGCTGGTGTATTTCACAATAAAGTGCTTTTACAACACAGCGAAAGACAAATTGTGGCTCAGGGAAACCCTTCTGTGGGAACCCGGGGGATGGAAGAGATAAACAACCCGTTTATTTGGATTATTTGGATGTATGAGGACTGTAGCTCCAAGGATGTCGACCTACAGCAGCAGAAAGCAGGAGTGAGTGGCTGGATCTGAGACCTAATGGTGAGCTTAAGGTCTCATTTACATATAAATATTGTTTGATTTTGTGTCTCAAGGGTGCAGATTGGGTCAGATAGATTTTTTTAGTGCCATGCTATGCACCCTTTTAGTCGACTAATCGTTCTTCAGGACATGCTTTTAGTCGACTAAGGATTTATTGGCCCAGGGGCAGCCCTAATAATTACGTGTATATACAGTAGGTATATTTAGAGCTGGGACTTTAACACTTTGAGTCAAGTAGATATTACAGAAAATTTAACACATTCAAAAAGGTATGCAATCAATCACACTTTATTTTAGAGGTACAGATGTTGTTCGGTTTCCTTGCTCCTGCCAATTGATCAGGAAACTACAACTATAATAAAGAGTCACCTGCCTTTCAGCCTCATATTTCTTGGTAAAGAAAAAGTAAGCAGCCAAACTGACGTGACCAAGAAAAGTCATAATTTTGGACTGCTAATTCAAATTTGATATTTTCTGAACTGACATGTTGTACTGTTTTACTTATAAAGTACATTTGAATGTGGATACTTCAGTTCTGGTTGAATAAGAAAAGTGAGTACTTCTTCCCCCACTTGTATTTACACTTTGTGATGGCCACAGAAAATTAGTTTCCACTCTCTTTTTAGTAAGAGGTTGACACAGATTCATTACATAATCCTCAACTGATTTTTTTTATTTTTTTAACTTTGCTGTATTGTAACAGCAGGCCATAACTACAGACTGAAATGCTTTTTTATTGATTGCTAAACCTGCACTGAGAGTATAAATCAGAGCACAGTATTCTGTGCATATAATCAATCTACGTAAAAGAATCAAGATGTGCCGAAGTTAATGTGAGAGCTAGAAACAAGTTGAGGTAGCAGCAACTACCTCCAACTTTCACAATTAGAAAATGCGATAAATAAGTGTAGTGTAGCTTTAAGAGAGAGATTACTGCTAGGGGTGTAACGATTCATCAAAAATCGATCAAAATTTGATTAAAACTGCTTAAAATGTTAGATGTAAAAAATAAGAGAGTCAACACTTAGTTTGTAAAATTGATTGACACGCTTGCATCAAACATCATTGCATTTTTTGTTAAAGTAATACAGTGTAATAGCAATTTCATGTCGATAGAAAGACATACATGCATATGTTTAATTTTTAAAACAGTTGTTGATCATTTGTGATTACACATCTATTATAAAATTAGTTATTTTCATGCTCAGTGTCATGCTAAGCGTGTTTCATAAAAAATGGTTTAGGTAGTTGCGCTATTTTACCATTTGTTAGCACAGGGCCACACAGTTTGGGAAAAAAACCCAATTACACTTTTAATACGATTGAATTAGATAGATTAGCATTTTATATTTTAGATTAAGATTACATTGTGCCTTTGAAGGACATCCAGAAGTGTCAACATTTGCTACAACATCAATCTAATGGGACAATGCAAGGTCAATCGCACCAAAAAGTAAGAAATGATCTCCTAAACATCCAAAAGTGCAACAAGTCAAAGTCACGGCAGCCTTCATGCAGGTCAGTCGTGCTCTGCAACAACACGCCGAGTTTGTACTGCACACACACACAGACTCGACACCGACCCTGAGAGGAGGCCGGCCGTCAGGGGCCGGTCAGCTGCATCTCTGTGGGACCAGGAGGGCCATGGGGCGCTGCACAAGAGACACAGCAACACGTTCACATGGTACACCTCCATTGCACATGTATTACAGTGTTTTACAAGGCAATAGCACAAAGAGAGTTCCTCTGTGTTCATTTCTAAGTACAAGACTGGAAAGCGTCTGTAGGAGCTAAAAAAGTGGAGATATTGTTGCCACAATGCAAGAAAAATGCTTTTTGCCTGTAGTGTCTCCTCTTAAAAAGACAAATACATTGCAATTTTTACTTTTTTGAGCTTAAGACCATGTTATAATATTGCTCCCTCATCAAAAACGTACACTGCGGCCATCCTCAGGTTTTTTGAGTAATCTTCAGATAATCCTGTTTTCGTTATCGGTGTCTTCAGTCAGTCTACATTTTTAGTGTAAAGCCTGCTAACCTTGTAGTTTACTCCTCTTCAAACATATCCTGAAATTAATCAGCAGATCACAACTGAAAAAGTTTCTGAAGTTGTTTAATGTGTGCACAGTGAACTGAAAGTTTATTGTTCCTGCAAATCTAATCCCAAAATGTGTCAGTCAACACTTGTTCTGCTACAGATCCAGCACCTGCAGTTTAGTGGAGCCCCAAAGTCAACATTTGATCTGGCCATGTCGAAGTGTGTGGATTATCCTGCATAATGACAAGACTATTTCAATTAGTCATAGAGACCTGCAGGGCTGGCAGTTCTAGTCTTACCGGTGCTGGGAGCATTTATAACAGGCTGAACCACAGTTACATAAAGTCATCGGTACAATAGAAGTCATTGGGACATAATGTTCAACCAGATTTGAAATTAGGTTTGGGAACTGCAATTTCAATGGTCATTTTCTCAAAATGCATTTTTTTTCTTTACAGTATCGTGACAATATCTGCACTTTCAAAGCTCCTACAGACAATCTTGGACATAAGAATATTCTGAAGGTTTTTTGTATGTATGTATGTATATATATATCTACAGATAAAGTTTCAAATTGAACAGCCATTTTAATGCAGAGGATGTTACGCCTTTATGACATGCTATTACATAACCTATTTCTAACTTGTGGATGAATCCCAGCAGCAACTGTAGAAAATCCCTCATCAATTCCAGATTTACAAGCTAAAACTGTGCAAATGCCTCAAGGTGAAGCACAATTATCATTCCTGAATGTAGATCAAAGAACATGAATGAAGTTTAATCATATATGTAGCATTGAGAAGCCACTTCACTGAACGCCGTCATATCAGAGGGTGATCAGTGACCTCTGCCCTCAACCACCGTGAGTCAGAAAACAGGACAGCCTGAAGGACAGCACCGTAACCTACACTCAAAATCACATTATCACAGGAAACCACTGCACATCTGTGGGAAAATGTATCACTGCAGGATTCTGATTAGACAAGACACTGCAGGTAAATCGGGAATTTGTTTTTAACATTTGCTGTAGATTAGTGACATAAGTTGAGGGGAAAACAATATTTTGAGTAAAAATACCTTACAAAAAGCCTTAAAATGCCAAAAATTACCAATATTTGTAGCAACAAAAGACAGTGGATTGAGCCATGCTTAAAGTTATGGATTTGTGGGTGTAATAGTTACAAAGACTTTTCCGAAGGGGATAATGGATATCTTATTTAGTTTTAAAATAACATATGTAAAGGTGGAAAAACCAGCAACAATTCCAATGTTTATTGAAATTCGAAAGTAGGAAATAAGTATTTTAAAATCCCTTGAAAAAAATCCTCAAAACGTTGCTTAGTACAAGACTGGAAAGTTTGAAGTTTGTAAGAGCTACTAAAGTGCAGATAATGTCGCCACAATTTGATAATAATGCATTGTGAGAAAGTATTACCGGTACTTAAAGTTACAATTTCCCATTTATTTATATAGTGAAATGTTGAATCAGTGAAAAACATGCTATTGTGAAGATTTTTTGTTTTGTTTAGAGTACGTAAACAGTAAAGTTATTTTATTTTGTTTTTTTTTTCATTTATAATACCAAAATGGCCAAAAACTTGACAATGGAAAAAAAAAATGAATGCAGTGCCTTGTTTGGTTCTGGTTCAAAAACAGCAGAATGAATTTCATCTTGATTTTGAAACATTCAATCTCAAATATAAATCATAATTTTCTCCAAAGTTCTGACTTTCTTCCTACCTGCAGAGTGGGATTTAAAAGCTTTGTTTACTCCTGACCCACTTGGCTCAGTCAGAACCAGTGAAGAGCCTCGACTCTGCATGAAGTGGAACCATAATAAACACATTCTTTATCCGTCATGTGTAAGCCAGTTTTCAGAGTCAAATGTGAAATGCATCTTTGCCGGATTATTGGGGCTAATACACTAATGTAATTCAAAAATAACACAACCTGCCACTTTACATTTATGCACATTTAACAGTTTATATTCTGCTTTGTCATGTTTACACATGTTGTCTATTACTGAAACATCTACACACACATTAGCAACCATTATATTAACAAAAAGAATAGTGACTTTCTGAAACAGGCACTCATCATAAAATAGCTTCAATTAACAACATTCTGCGATCTTTTTTTTGTTGCATATTATGTACATCTCATGACTCACTTTGGGAACCACTGCTTTAAACACACAATAGTTGAAAGTAACAAACTAATGTGTATAAATGCAGGCTTGTTCCATTTTTCTTTAGTTATTTCTGCATTGAGGAATAAAATATTAATACTTTTTATTTCTAATGCACTTTGATTTTCATAGAATCCCAAAGTGTTTCAGCAGAAGGATAAACATCACAATAAAAGCAGGGACACAATAAAGAGGTACAACTGAAGAACCAGAAAAAAAAAACACACAATAAAACAAAATGATTGTCCTAATAAGTCAAGTTGGCTTTAAAGCCAAAATAATAAAATCAATCAATAACTATCCATATTGGTAAATTACTACAAAAACATACATATATATTTAAACAAGCAATTTTGTGTTGAACTAAATAAATAAAGCCCCATTATTATAATCTGTGAACATCAATGGTGATATAAAAGATGATTTAACGAGTTATTATAATAACTATTATTATTTATGTATTATAAAATCAATAATTAAAGCCCTATAATTATTTTCTGCCGGCATTTGTATTTAATTTGTTGTTATATTTAATTAATTAGATGTACTTTCGTACTCAATGAATTCAATGGATTTTTTCACATAGATAGCTAATGTGGTCTACTGTAGTTACAACTGAATCAAACGTCTCTGTGCAGTAAATAAAAGGCAGCTTTGCACCAACAACAGGCAGATTTCCCAGTGCAGTCCGCGCCTAAGTCCCATTGAAAGCCCTGGCTGCTGCTGTACATGAGTTTCCCCAGCCGTCTGCTCCTTTGTGTTCTTGCTGATCCTCCATTGTTGTGACTGGCGCAGACACTGGGCCCTACATGCATGCATAGGCAATGTGGTGGGCGGGGCCTCTGCACGCTGCTCAGAGGCAGCCTGCAAAAACTGTACATTTTGTTCCCAGATGGAGTTTAAGCGCCAAAATAACCTTTGGCCCATTGCATCGTGGAGGTGTGAGCGCACTATTAACATCATTATGTAATGCACGTGTTATTTATACCGCCATTATAGAGCTATTCTGAAAACTATCCAGCCATTGTAAACAAACTCTATAGTATACATAAGAGCGTTTGACTTGTAACCTGATACTTTACCCAAGCATCGGCTATGAGCGTGTGCCAGAGAAGTTCAGGGCTCTGCCCCCTTTGGAAAGGCCTGCATTATTTTGGGCCTGATTTAATCTATTTAATCTTGGTTTAGGCCTAGTTGAGTCAGAGTGTAGATCTGCAAGACCCCTGATTTATACCTGGTTTAGTCCAGGCTGAGTCCTGGTCAAACCCTGGTTTATTTCTCATTTATATACCTGGTTTAGTTCTTGTTAAGGTCTGGTTAAGATTTGATATAGTCCAGATTTTGTCATTTCATTCTTCTGGGTTTAGCACAAGTTTAAATGGATGTAGACCTGGGGTACGCCTAATTTGGACTTAGCTGAGCATTCATTTAGTTTACTGCAAATGTAACAACAACAAAATCAAAACTACATCTAAATGAGTACTGACACAAGGTTTAACGAGAACTATACCAGGACCAAGAAAGAACTTTTACATACCACCTGGACAGACAAAAAAGCCACAATACCAGGTCTGTATTTGGCTCTAAAACCATAGGCTGCAGATGCCTACAAGAAGTCAAAGCCCAAACTTTTTCAGACAACAATACAGCCACGTGTCAGGAAAGTGCATTGCAACCAACTTCCTGAATACTACATTTGTGCAAGTTTGATCTGAATTTACAACATAAGTGCATTCAAGTGTGGTTTTAGAGCTCTGGGGTGCAGCTCTTCACTGTAGCCACGTCCCACGGCAGACCCCTCCCACGGACCCACGGCAGACCCCTCCCACGGACCC
>JAADKR020356308.1:0-15972 GCA_011763505.2 Lythrypnus dalli | reverse complement strand
TGATTGGGCAAGATGATGCAGCTGGATGACTTGGAGTTTGATAGGCCAGGGGAGGAGATGTGATGATGAGGCCCGGCTTGCAAAGTGTCTTCCAGGTTGAATTTGCGCTTAAGCTTCATTTAACTAACCGATCACTCGACTGTTCACTATGGTACTATCAAATATGTTCTGACCAGGAACATACTGGGACTTCATTTTGGGATTTTTACGATTTAGACCAGGGGTCCTCCCCCAGGAAATTGTTAAGAATTCAGATGTGATTTCCTGCATTCTGGTGCATTTAAAATTGTAACAAGTGTTTTCTTCTTATGCTATTGTCAAAAATAGTATTCTAGGCTTAATTTTTCAAAAGTTGCAACAGTTTTTAATATAGCAATGTTTCCTGATCCGAGAGGTGCACCTGGGATGCAGGAGGGACCCGAAGCTTTGTTTAGTTTAGTCAGAGGATCAGGTCAAGAGTGAAATTATTTGAGAAAATTAAAGATGTTAGAAATTTTCAGATACAGTGGGCGCGAAAGTTTGGGCAACCTTGTTAATTTGAATGGTTTTCCTTCATAAATCATTGTTTCTTAAGATAAAAAAACAGTTACAGACAAACACAGTGATATTTGAGTGAAAGTGAAACAAAGTTTATAGAATTTACTAGCCTGGTTAACACCTAACTGAATCACAAGTGAGATTCAGTTTGGGGAAATCTAGAGCTGTTTATTGGATGATACAAGTGTCTGTCATAAGTGTCTCTTACAGTGCATTCCAGGCGACTGGGAACTGTGATGTTTCCCACTTGAAAATGACGAGACCCGACCCAAGAGCCTTTTAGCTGAATAAACTCATATGTAAACACAACGGCTAGTGCTATAACAGGAGCTAATACGATGCTAATGCTATAACTGGAGTTAATACGATGTTATGTGGACTTTTTCTCTCCGTAATTCCCAGTTTGAGTGGCTCCAATGCATTTTTTTCAGTTGGAAGTTTCCTAGTTCCCAGTTGCCTGGAACGCACCATTAGCCAGTCGTATCAGTTTTGCCTGATGTCGTTTGCAGCGCAACGGAAATTAGTCCAGGAAGAACACGGCTTTATTATTATAATTATTTTTAAAACACGGTCTAAGGCTACATCGAAAGAGAGCTTCATGTCTGCTGCATCTTAGATACGGAAGCATAAAAAAACTACAAGCTCAGAGAGTGGTACGCAATCCAGGTTGAAGAGAGAGTCTACTGATAACAAGGCACTTGTTATCAACTTGTTTATGTGAGATATATAATATATATCAGGACAATGTGTAGGAGGATATATTCTGTGCACTATTGTTGCTAACCAACACCACAGATGCAGAACAATTCAAGTCTCTGGATGATTACATATCAGGAATGCTAAATCGGTCCTTTTGTGTGGGCATATGAATGGACGGAGCTGCTGCCATGACCGGACTGCTTTCTGGTTTAACTTCTCAGGTAAAGGAGATTACCCCTGAATGTGAGCCAACACACTGTCATTCACCGGCAAAAGCTGGCTAGCCAAAAAATGTCACCTGAACTCATCAGCGTGTTGTTGTATGATGTCATCAAAAGGATTAACCACATAAAAGCTTATGCCCTTAACTTACGTCTGTTGTTATATTGTGATACTATGCCGGTGATGTTACTCTTTCAAAGTACCTTCATCATTCTACACACTTAAACCCGCAAATTCAAACATATTATTTTTTGATAGACAGAGCTGCTAGAATGGTTCAAAGCCTAATTAAAAGGCTGGGAAATATTGTGAAGACCGCTTACTTGCTCCCAGTTGAAGGTTTCACTGCCTTGACCACATTTTTTGCCTCTGCATGTACACTTTAGTATGCAGCTCTCCATGACACAGGCTTGTACACCCCTGCCCCAGAGCAGAATAATACAAGACAGAAGTGGCCACTTTACAGCCCTTTAAAGTGTGTGTGAAAAATGGTCATCGACATGCATCCTGCAAGACAGGGTCATGCCTTGTCAAAATCGAAAAGGTCTTGGTGTCGCTAGATGCACGGTCATCTCGGTTGCGTGTCCGTGGCAGTCTCAAGGGGCGCGAGGGCCTTTGATGCCGCTTAGGGCTGGGCCATATCATATCATTGCTGGTTAAAACCAGTATCATTTTTTGACACTGGTGTACAATTTGTAGACACAATATAATTTGCATGTGCACTACAGCTGATTTTGACTGGAATCAGGACCAGAGGCTTATAGAGATCGAAGCTAATGCTAGGTTAAACTTCACTCAGAGCAGTATAAAGACTGTGGAGGCTATAGGAGCAGGTGCTTAAATAATAAAATTAAATTAAATGAATGAAACTCGGATCTGCTTCTTGGATGAACTCTGACATGTTGAAGCTGCTACCTAGCCTTCTTTAACAACAACACTGCAAAAAAACAACGATGCAGAAGTGGTTAAGCTAACGATATCAACTTCATCTCTGGCGTCTTCATTGCGATCTCACGTAAGTCTCACAGAAGCGAGTCTTCTCACTCTCACTTTTGCAGCATGTGTGTTTGGTTGCCTCGGTAACAGCAACAGCAGAAAAAGGAGGTGAAAACACTAAAAAGTTTTAGTCATGCCGTTGTAAGTGTCAAAAATGTGTTTCATTTTTGGATATCTTGTTTCGTTTTTTAAACAAGCTATGTATTAGTGGAAAAAAATTAAACATTCAAATATGCCTTGTTTTTTTTAAGTTAAAAACTCAATAAATCAGACTAGAAATTAAATATTAAAAAATACTGCCGCAGTGTCTTCCCTTGAATAAAACTTACATGACTATTATGTATCCTTAAATATTCAAATATCGCTTGAATTTGGTTGGCCTTTATTCCGTCCGAATCAGCAACAGAATGATTGTCCAGCGCTATGTTGAATACAAGGAGTAAGGGACTGAGTGGACAATGTTTGTGGTCTGTGAATGCAGCCAGCATGAGTGTTTCTAGTTCAGTACCTCCTTCAT
Organism: Lythrypnus dalli; assembly: GCA_011763505.2. Taxonomy (NCBI): domain Eukaryota; kingdom Metazoa; phylum Chordata; class Actinopteri; order Gobiiformes; family Gobiidae; genus Lythrypnus; species Lythrypnus dalli. The sequence goes on along the minus strand of JAADKR020356308.1, from coordinate 13,001 downwards.
CACTGAGGGACTCCACCGACACGGCCCGCCTGAAGAGAGAGTCTGTGGACTGGGACAGGATCCTCCGCAGCCCTAGAGATGAGTCATCACTCAGAAACCTACACACACACCATCAAGATCACAAGGCCACAGTTAACAGGACTTTGACTTTCATGGCTTTATATAGGCTGCGATAAATACTGGTTTATTCAATATGCAACAGCGTCCACTAGCAGAAAATGTATTAAGACAAAGCATGACAGTTAAATTACCCGACAATGTTATTGGACGAGACGCTCTTGGACAGAGATAAGCCCCGCCCTCGGCAGGAGCCCAGTATCGAGCGGCGGAAGCTGTCAGAGGAGTAGACTGCAGAACTGGGCCTCTCCGGAATCCTCCTCGCTGTAGGAAAACAGTGTTACCATGGAAACATGGGTACCACCAACACAAGCGTGGGAATGCCGGCTATTACCTTTACTTTTCATCGTATCGTTCTGGCGGAAGGAGGTCATCGACACAGGTTTCTGCTGCAAGTGAATGAGAAGGAATTAATGAAAGAATGGATTGCACGTGAACTCACTGCACTCATTCAGTCTGGTTCACATGGCAGGATAATTCGGCCGAAAACCTTTACCCTAGAAGACTGTCTCTCAATTTAGTAAGACCATCACTAACTTCGGGTGAATTTTACCCGACACAATATGCCTAATAAAATTTCTTGTTTTCAAATCACATCAAAACATGACGATACATGATTGAACCAGGTGACTATCAATCAATCAATCAATCAATAAATCAATCAATCAGTCAATCAAGATAGTTTTGTATAGCCCGATATCGCAACAAGCGTTGCCTCAAGGGGCTAAAAGGGTAACAGAAAACCGGCTGGTCAGGTACAAGCAGACACTGCGGAGCCAAAGTCCTTAAGTTCGGTGAGATAGTCACCTGAAACAGATGCCACTCTGCAGGGGGGAGTGGGACAGGAGACAGGGGACATCATTTGAATGGCAATGAACAGATTAAAAATCAATGAAAATTTCCATTCTGTACTAAACCGCACAAGAAGATTACAAAAAAAACACTAACCCAGCCCCGAACCATTACTAGACGAATGAGTCCGGCCCAAATAGCCTGCACTCTCTTTTTTTGCACTTTTTCGCTACCGCTCCTATTATCTCTTTCTTTTGTCTCAGTCTTTCCACACTTTTATTCACACGGCTATTTGTATATGGTCCTACGCTGACGTTGGTGCGCAGTCCGTGCGCGCACTGCCAATGCGCACTGTCCATGCTTCACGAATGTGATCCAGCCGCAGCACTGTATGCCCCCCCCCCACCCGCGGAAAACATATCTGTTCTGGGACTGCTCCGTGACTCTGATTTTTCTCATAGTGTCTGTTTCCACAGAATTTTATCATTAAGGACGCTATAGTCTTCAAGTAGAACCTATAAAGTGATCAAATAAGGGCCTGAGAGAAGAAGGTTCTGAGGAAGAGCATTTAAGTCTAAAATATCTATCCCATATGATAAAACAAGATCCAGGGTGTGCTTGTGGCAATGAGTAGGTTTGTTCACATTCTGAGTGAAACCAACTGCGTCAAGTAAGGCCTTGAATGCATTGCTGAGACAATCACGATTATTGTCCACATGAATGTTAAATTCGATAAAAACTCAGAGAACTCCGTTAAAAAAAGTCAGAATAAAGCCAGGAGGCCTATAGACAATAACAAGTAAAACTGCTTTTTGAATTCCCCAATTTGGACAGGTAAGTGACAGTGTAAGGCTTTCAAATGAATTAAACTTTCACTTGGTTTTAGGTTTAAGAGAAAGAGACAAGTGTGATATCACTGCTGCACCTCCACCTCGACCTGTAGTTCTCGCAGCCTGGACATTTGCATAACAAGGTGGTGTAGACTCATTCAATCTAACAAAATCCTCCTGTTAAAGCCATGTTTCTGTTAAAGCTTGGAAGTCAATATTATAATTACACCAATATATATTACACCAATTAAGTTGTTTACTAAAAAAGCCGTAGAGGAAATTGATCTAATGTTTAATAGTCCACATTTTATGATCTTGCCGTTTTGTGAGTCATTAGGGCTATACTTGGTCATCTGGGGTAAATGATTCAGTTTCACAGCATTTTTTTATTTTATTTTTTTACTTTTGATTTCTTTGTCCTTGGTGCTTGAGGGGGCAGACACAATTTTTATTAGTTTTGGTGAGGCTAAACGCTTGACTTGTGACAGTCCGGGTGGATGAAAAGTGACAGATGAGTGTTCTACACTACTGCTCTGCAGGCTCATTGTCAGTTTAGGTTCAATTTAGCGGCCATGTCCTGAGCTAGAAAAGATTCCAGTACATCCCCAAGTTGAAGGAAGTTGAAAAAAAAAAACAGAATACAATAATTTGCAAATCCTCTTCAAATTATATTCAATTGATTATAGCACAAATACAAGATATTTAATGTTCAAACTGATAAACTTTAAGTCTACCTTAGACATGCCATAAGAAATAAAGGCATTTTAATCTATTTTTTCTGAAGAGAGTGCTTTGGTTTTTCCACTTCGTCAAATGATAAACTTTGTCATTTTGTGCAAACATTGTCTCATGGATGCCTGCAACACGGTTCAAAAAAGCTGGGACCGGGGCAAAAAAAGACTGGCAAAGTTGTTGAATCCTCAAACAACATCTGTTTAGAAAATTCCACAGGTGCACAGGTTCATTTGGTGGGCCGAGGATTACCTCTTTGTGAACAACTGTATGAGATAATAGTCTAACAGTTTAAGAACAACGTAACTGCAAGGAATTTAGGGATTACATCATCTACAGTCCATAATATAATCAGAAGATTCAGAGAATCTGGAAAACTTTCTACACAAGGATGACAACCAACATTGATTGGCCGTGACCCCTCCGGCTAACCTGGCAATAGCCACATTTATAATAATATCACAAATTGTAATATTAGTGTCAATCTGGATAGAAATCATTGGAGAAAATCAAGATCAAGCAAATCCCTTACAGCCAATCACAGGTAAGCCTCACAAAACAACAAAGCACTAAACCAATGCAATACTAATGAACATTGTTTTATTCGCTTTTAAGTCTGTAGCAACATGCCTCGTGTTTTTTCGTCGCTGCCCTGTTGTTAATTAGTATCAATGATATACTTGTCAACGATGTAAAATCTGCCTCTTCACGGCAATACCGCCACGTGATTGGTCCAAAACACGAGGGTAGTAGTATATTTTTGTGTGTTTGTGAAATCACAAATCTCACGGGAATTCATCTTGCAGAGCAAAGTTGCCCTCAGGTGGCACTGCATTAAAATCATTGTGTAAAGGATCTTACGACATGGGCTAAGGAACGCTTCAGAAAAACATTGTCAGTGAACACAGTTTATCGCTACACCTACAAGTGCAAGGTAAAACTCTACCAGGGAAAGCTAAACATCAGCAACATCCAGGAACACCATCCAGATTGTTACCAGCGCAGAGGTCCAACGCAGCATCTGTGAAGGTCTGGGGTTTAAGTTAGTGCCATCACAGATGCCACTTACACATCTGTGATGAACCATCAATGATGAAAGAACATCCAAGTTTTTCGAGCAACACATGCTGCATCCAAGCACCGTCTTTTTCAGAGTCCAGCTTATTTCAGAGAGACAATGCCAAGCCACATTGTGCACCTGTCCAACAATGTGACCCTGTAGTAAAAGGCTGGCCTCCTGCAGTTCAGACCTGTCCCCATTGAAAACGTCTGGACATTATGAAGCACAAAACAAAACAATGGAGACACTGGACAGTTGAGCAAGTATAGTTGAACAACAAGCAAGAATGGGAAAGAATTCACATACAAGCTTCAACAATTACTCTTCTCAGTTCCAATCCCTTATTGAGCGTGATAAGGAATGTTTGTGTGAGCTCTCAGTCGTCCTGGTTGTAATTATCATAGATAAAGCTTAAATCTTCAACTGCAATGGGTTTGGTTGAGTAAAGGATGTAAAAAAGGTGCAGCAGCTCAAAAAAGGTTGAAAATCATTGCCTTGTGATCTATATATAAAATCTGAGGATTTTTAGACAACACAAAATTCCTGTTTATTTCAAACCAGCCAACACTTTGAGAGAAAAAATAGTCCACCCTAAAGACAAACTCCCAGCCATAAACAAAGCAATGTAGTTTATTCCATTCAGTGTCAGGATCAGTGCAGTGAGCAGTATATTGGTGAAACTAAACAACCTCTCTTTAAAATAATGTATCAGCATCGCAGAGAGAGCAGCAGTGGACCGCAGTCAGCAGTGCATCTGCATCTCAAAACCACTGACCATACTTTTGATGACAAGGAGGTTAAAATTCTAGCCAAGGAGAAAAGATGGTTTGAACGAGGCATTAAAGAAGCCATTTTTGTAAAGAAATTTAAATCCAGTTTGAACAGAGGTGGAGGATTAAGACACACACATTCACCTATCTATAGTAATTTACTGAAGACAGGAGAACAAAAGCCCTTTGTTTGAGTTAACGACCAATCACAGGGCAAGTTTCAGTGTAGTTCTCTGCTAAATTTAATGTAACAAACAACCATTAGGTCACAGATAGGCTTGCAATAGGAGTACCCTGACTCCTCTCACAGGAGGAGGCTGGCTCTCTTTTAAAGGAGATTTCTCTGCTGGCTTACCATTCTTGAATAAGAGCCAAGAAAGTAGCTTCTGCAAGAAGAAGCAAAACGTCCTCTACTCAACCAAATCTGTCCAGTTGAAGATTATGGGCTGGATCTTGACGCTCTTTGATGCAGACGCAGTAAGTTGAGGCAGATGGAAGACACAGGTGCTCTTGCTTTGGCCTTGGCACACATGAGTGGGCGTTACGTGGCTGAACTTTGATATAGAGGGGCTGGAGGAAGAATACAAAATTGTCCAATCAAAGAGGAGCGGTTCTGACTGGTCATCAGCCGTGAGCCATTAGGTACCGGGCCGCCGAAGATTACAAAAAAACACTGACTAAAACCATTACCAGACGCATGAGTCTGATCCGAACAGAACCTGTGCCCTCTTCTGCACTTATTCACAGCCACTCCGATTCATTGCACTGCAGCCTCATGCACTTTCATTGAGTAATTACAGTCTTTCTACACTTTCACTGGACGCCACAGGCTTTATGTATAAGGTCCCGCACTGACACTGTCAAAACGCGCTGCATGGTCCATGCGCGCACTGTTCATGCTTCATAAACGTGATCCAGCAGCAGCACGTGTCCGCGGCCGCTATTATATTATATTTTATTTATTTATATTTTACACAATGTCACAATTTCATTGGTATTGGTGTTGGTATTGGTGGTAAACCGGTATAAACTTATAACATTTATTTTATTTTAAATTGTGAAATGTAAACAAAATGAATGAATGTACCACATCGAAAGCATATAAAAAAGGTCCACAAAATTCGAAATTCCAGAACAAAAAAATCCTAACGAAAAAAATTAAGCTGGAAACCCATTGGTCCCCCCATTCCTGAGGTATTTTAGACTTCCTGATGAACGCGCAGTCTCTAAAACAACCAGCTGCAGGAGAGAAAAACAAAACATGGCATAGTTTGAAACGGTAAAAATGACCAGCTGACTAAAATATTTTTAACATTACATGAATTCTTTTGGAAATCACCCCTTTGTGATTGTTATTTATAATGACTGCACTAAATAAAGTTAGCATGCAAATTCCAGGACCTTACTTGCTTTATTCCTTACATACTGTACATACATACATATTTTACCCTCTACCACTAATGCCTGTAGGAAAAAGTGAGTGAGTTTTCGATGAGGAAAACATCCCTAGAGACCCATGACACTCGGTGATAGTGTTCTAGGGTTAAGGACACCCCGATTATTGTAACAGCTCTAAAGATAATTTTCCCTCATATTCTTGCTGTGATTGGCATTTTCAGACTGCTCTCGTTAGGACTGCTTTGATTACAAATCAGAGGAATTCAACATGTTGAATTGTGTTGCCCCGATTTTCAGTATGTTTGGTGTTCCCTGAAAACGAATGAGCATGTGATGTGTGGCCTATCAGAAAGCGAGGTGACAACACGACAAGGAAGCACGGAGGTCAATCCAAAATCAAAACCGTTTTTGTTTTTTTCGCTATTGTTGCAAATGTAGCAAACCAATGTACGACCTTCTAGTATCAAGGTCGGGCGGCACGGTGGCGCAGCAGTTAACGTTCTGCGTAGGTTTCCTCCGGGTACTCCGGTTTCCCCTACCACCAAAAACATGTACAATAGGACAGAATGAAATGTAGTAATTGTGTGTAATTGTAATAAAACCTGTAAAGTGTCTTTGAGCAATCTGGAAAAGCGCTATATAAAATACATGCATTATATAAATGCATTAAGGTTTGATTGACAGCCGGAACTTGTCCAGTGAAGGGCGGGCACCTTCAACAAACTCGATCCTAATTGGCTCTCGGAAGCTGGCTCCATTTGGCAGCGGTTCGACCACCGATACTGCTCACCTGAGAGGGCTTCATTTGGTCTGTGGCTCCGCTCCTCACGCCATCCATTTCTATTTCACGGACTACAGGCCAAACAGAAAGTCCAGTGGGCGTTTTTTTATATTGTGCTTTCTCCATTGAAAACAGTCAACCAACTCATCATTGCCTTTTCGTCTATCATGTTTGATAACTGCAATGTCGCATTTGATCGAGAGGTTTTGACCTGGGAAGGTTCATGTGTGACATCTTTTTGTGTGTGGTGTGGTGACTTAAAACAGTTATATCCCTGATTGCTTATCGCTGTGTTGAACATCTGTCGACAGTTCTATAATTCTGCCGTGTGAACCAGGCCTTTGTTTTTGCCGTCAGTCGGAGTCCCGTGATAATCACCCTGTGCTTGGTCTTTGTGCAGTCCGGGGACCCGTCCTGGCAGTGGCTGTGGATGGTCACACCACACACTGAAAGACAAGGAACTCGTCAAAGTCTTCAGAGAATAGCACTGCTACTTTGTATTGTGGGAAACAATGACCTGACAACATGGAAGAGAGCAGCCAGAAATAATGTTTGTTCTGCTTATTATGTGTTTTTATCCTACACAATTTATCTAACCGACTTTACAGACTTTTCTTTACTTCTACAAAGACTTTGGGATCTGATCATGTGAAAGAGCCATTCCAAATATTGATTAATTGTTATTGCCAGATCACTCATATTATCTATCTCCTTCATCCAGTAACCAAGGCACCCTCAGTGCAAGAAGGAGTGCAACTGCAGATTCTTCATCCCCACTGCTGTCAGATAGTACAATTCATCTGTGTAGTCACTCATGTGCAATAAACACAAGCTATGAACCTGCCAGTATTGTCACCCTCCCATGCAACAGAAAACTGTAAATATGTACATAAGGAAATTGTTATTTTACTTGCATCCACACACTTTATTTTTGTTCTCTGCACAAACTTCCTACTGTAAGCACCCCCCCCTCTTTCTCTGTATTTTTTTGAAGAGCCTCTGTGATCATTGAATTTCTCTATTGTGAGATCAATAATGTCTTATCTTATCTCTCTTATCTTAAGACCTGATCGTTGACACACATTGAACTGATCTTTACCGCCAGTGGAGATGTTGTCTGCTGCTGTACAGAAAATAATTCAGAGTGTTTCACCGTTACATAGAATTACAAAACTCAAAACCAGAAAAGTTGGCACGTTGTGTAAATCATAAATAAAACAGAATACAATGCAAATCCTTTTCACACTATATTCAATTGAATACACTGTATAGACAAGATACTTTATGTTCAAACTGGTAAACTTTGTTATTTTTTGCAAATATTAGCTCATTTGGAATTTGATGCCTGCAACATATTTCAAAAAAGCTGGCACAAGTAGCAAAAAAGACTGAGAAAGTTGAGGAATTACATCAAACACTTATTTGGAACATCCCAATGGTGAACAGGTTAATTGGGAACAGGTGGGTGCCATGATTGGGTATAAAAGCAGCTTCCCTGAAATGCTCAGTCTTTCACAAACAAGGATGGGGCAAGGGTCACCACTTTGTGAACAAATGAGTGAGCAAATTGTCGAACAGTTCATGAACAACATTTATCAACGAGCTATTGCAAGGAATTGAGGGATTTCACCATCTGCAGTCCGTAATTTCATCAAAAGGTTCAGAGAATCTGGAGAAATCACTACACGTAAGGGGCAAGGCCCAAAACCAACATTGAATGCCCCTGACCTTTGATCCCTCAGGCAGCACTGCATCAAAAACCAACATCAGTGTGTAAAGGATGTCAGCACATGGGTTCAGGAACCTTCAGAAAACCGCCGTCAGTAACTACAGTTGTTGCTACATCTGTAAGTGCAATTTGAAGCTCTATTATTCAAAGCAAAAGCCATTTATCAACAACATCTAAAAAAGCCAACAGCTTCTCTATGCCCGAGCTCTTCTAAAAAGGACTGATGCAAAGTGGAAAAGTGTTCTGTGTCTGATAAGTCCACATTTGAAATTGTTTTTGGAAACTGTAGACGTCGTGTCCTCCAGACCAAAGAGGAAAAGAACCATCCGGACCGTTATAAGTGCAAAGTTCAAAAGCAAGCCTCTGTGATGGTATGGGGGTATTTAGTGCTCAAGGCATAGGTAACTTACATATGTGTCAAGGCATCATTAATGCTGAAAGGTACATACAGGTTTTGCCATCCAAGCGATGTATTTTTCATGGACGCGCTGCTTATTTCAGCAAGACAATGCCAAGCCACATTCTGCACATGTTACAACAGCATGGCTTCATAGTAAAAGAGTGTGGGTCTTCCCCAGCCCAGACCTGTCCTCATTGAAAAATATAAAAATATGACAAAGGAGACCACGGACTGTTGAACAACTTAAGCTGTACATCCAGCAAGAAGGGGAAAGAATTCCACCTAAAAAGCTTCAAAAACTGGTCTCCTCAGTTCCCAAACGTTTACTGAGTGTTGTTAAAAAGAAAGATGATGCAACACATTGGTAAAAATGCCAATATGCCAACTTTTTTGCAATGTGTTGCTGCCATTAAGTTAATGATTGTTTGCCAAACAACTGTTTTATATAAAATTAATTGATTATTTGGCATAAAAATGGCAACAGTTGCCTATATTTTCCACAACAAAATGTAAATAATGAATTGAGCCATGTTTAATTATTCAGTTATTCAGTTCAGTTATTATCTTTGTGAGACTCTTCTATTATTTATTTTATTACAGTTATTAAGATATATGTTGTTGAAGCTGGATTTTCTATCAGAAAAGATCAGAATAGTTCATCATTAGACCACTATATCATATTGTTTATTTGTTTGAAAAGGGTCTAAGAGAGCTAACATTTTGTTGCTTTTAAGTTTTTAGGGACTTAACCTAACCCTAAATTTTATTACAGAAGTTAATTTTGCACCATTGAAGCAGAATAAAGCTTGTTCATCAACCTCCGAGAAGCCTGTTTGTATTAGTGTCTTGATTGGAAATCAAAATATGGTCACCCTAACATTGACCAATGTGTGTGGGACTCACGGGCACAATTGAGGGCCTCCTTGGCAGTGATGCGTTTGCCGCAGGCCGAGCACATGGTGGTCCCTGAGACGGTCATGGAGGTGAAGAGGTGAAAGGCTCGTGCTCGCCGCTCTTTCGGGTCATGCTCTGGCTTCATGTGCTCCCGCTCTTTACTCTAACCAAGACAGAACAAGCATGGTTATTTCAGCAGAATTCATGTGCAAACATTTTTAAATGTATAGATATCAATTCCAAACTTTGCTATAGTTTTTATGTCCGCAAACTACAGCATAAGTTTGAAATGAGGAAATAATGTATTGTAAGTTTTTAGTCAGTTTTTCTGGTTTAATAAATATAAAACCACTATATATATATATATATATGCAAACTCTACAACCTCCGCACAGAAAGGTCCAGGTGGGAATCGAACCCAGAACCTTCTTACTGTGAGCGCTAACCACTGAGCCACCGTGCCACAGAATCTTGGCATGTTCTTGTGGAGATTAGGTGCTTTTGTTGAGAGTAAGTGAAAGTTTATATTTTCAGAGATCAAACTGGCCCAAAACCTGAAAATGGAAAACATTCAGTTTTGCTTTATTTTGCTAAAATCTGAAATTGTCCATTTTCAATGTCTATGATCCAACATGATATCACCTCTGTTGTCTTTGCCCATATTTTTTGCTCGCTCATAATAATGTATCTGTAAGAATTTATTTTCATTAGCGCGCTGTTTCATGAAGACCTTGCCTGGGGTGGTATAACACACTAAAAGCCTTTACTTTCAGTTCAGATCAGCAGCATGGTCAGCAGCTTCTGCACGGTCTGTAAACGCACAGAAAGGCCCAACACCAATTCTGGTTGTATTATAGGTTTTAAAAATGTAGACAGCAGTTCTAGGTTTGAATAATGATGTAATTGTATTCAGGAAGTATAGAACAATCTGCTGAACCGTAGAAACCACTAAATTTGACCAGAAGAAGAGAATTAAAATAATCCATTAATTAATATTTTAAAATTTAATTTAATAGGTTGGTTGATTAGCCTAAAGATTCATTTGGGACACCAGTGTAATAGTATAAAACAAAATTTAAAAAATGAGAATAAAAGTCTTAACTACGTGAATTCTTTTCAGTTCTAGTGTCTCTTTCATTTAAAAGTCAACATATTACCAAAGCAAGCTGTAGTTTATTGAAGTTTTATTTGATGACACTGAAATATGGAAATGTAAAAGACTCAATCAATAATGTAGCAGAATGGAATTCTGATATCATACAATTTAAGCTGAAATGCATCAATGGAAACAAAGACAAATGTCCATATAGTGAAGTAACAGAAAGCAAAACATTTTTGGCTGAAAGTGAGAATTTGAGACTATGATGAATTAAATTTGTAGAAGCCCAGTTAAGCCAACTCTGCGTAAAGTGCAGTGAACGAAACGCCCAGAGGGTTTTAGCCAAGGTGAGTCCAGAGGTGTCAGACTTGTCAGGGATGTCCAAAGTCATCTGGCTCGAGGCTTCAAACCAGGCGAAGGAACCTCAAAGCTCTCTCTGGTGTTTGAGCAGGAAGAAGATGGGCACTGAGGAAAAAAGCAGCTGGACACTCACTGGTTGGAGGCTTAGAGTTGCTGAAAATCGCAAACAATCTTCCTTGGGTCGGAAAACAACCCAAATTAAGTTTGCTTCAAGTTCACAAATGTCAAAATAATGAAGTGGCATAAAACACGTCGAAGATGGCAATTCTTTAAGGTTGGTGCAAAAACTGCAGATTTGGAAAGGTCTCTTGGTCTGAGACAAAGAAAAGCGGTCAAGCATCTCTGTCTCTCTCCCCTTCCAACTCTCCTCTTGGATGCTGATCCAAACTTTACCTGGGCGTTGTATCCTCCCCCTTGTGTGAGAAACCAATGAAACACAAGAGATTATGTTTCACAAATGCCTAGGCAAGCTCATGTAAATTTGCACATTGCAAAACCTTACAAATGCATCATGTACAATATACAAACACAATACACAGTGTCCTTGTTGACATGGGAATAAAGTTAATTTGAATAAATGAATTTTGTTCAGTCTCTTTTCTACGGAATTCTCTCAACCACTCTTTGATCTGAGTATTTAATCAGTCTTTTTGGGTAGCATTTTCAGTTCCATTTCTGTTTGTTTGGGTTTGTTCTATAAAACTCATTTTAAGTCATTTCGGTTCAAATAGTTTCCTTTAAACATTTCCACTTTTCCCATGTCTTTGTTTGAGTCTTTGTCATCTTAGTGATGTGCAATTTTGCCTCTGCTTGTCAGTCACAAGATTTGTTCCTTGCCCCAAAATGGGGTATGTAGGAGAAAACATGGATACCATCACAGTAGAATCACTATAGATGACTCTAAACTGTGAATGAAGTGGAAACTACTCTTGGTCTGTTTGTGAAGGAACGTTAGAACATGGTTTAAAGATCTAAAAACTCAATGTTGCAGAATAAGTCAAGACACTGCAGGTGAAAACATTGATTTTTCACACAGTGATCAATGTTGAGATTTTTACCTAGTTTTCTCATGAACATCTTAGCTTTAATGTCAGAGTAAAAAAAAAAAAACTCTCCCTTTGCGGAGTGTATGTCACTGTCTTTCCTTCTCACTTGTGATCCCCTTCACCAATATTGATATGATTTAGATCCATGTGTTGTACGTCAGACACAGGACATAAATATATGTAATCCAAATGATGGTCATTTTCTATCAGAGCATTTCCAAAGTAGAGAGGCAGGCAGCGGGCACGACACATGCACAGACGCTTCAACACTTTAAAATGAGGTTGCACTTTGTCATCAGCATCTACACTTTGGTAGCTCCGACAGACTCCAAACTTTCCAGTCCTGGTCTTTGGTCTATTTGCAAGGTACTGCATGTTCAGAGGGTATTTTAATGTTTAATTCCTTGTCTGATTTAATAAGCACTAAACCTCTAAAAACAAGGCGAAATTTGATTTTATATATATGTATTTTTTTTAGCTCATTAAAATCAAAAACTAAAAAAGATATCCAAAATTACCTCTGATCATACCTTTGTATGCAATATACCAACAAAATGAAATCATCATTTTAAACCTGGCTCCATCAATTATTTAGATTTTGCCATTTGATATATAGACAACTAGAGCAGTTTTTATGCATTAAATGTCTGTTTTTTAATATAAAAACATAAAATGACAGAAAACTTGCTATACATTTTTCCTCATATTTATGACAATAAGGTACTGTAAACGTTTTGAATTGATATCTATCATTTTTTCACCTATTCACCTGCAAGTGTCTCGCCTAAAGATCCACAAAGTTAATGTTGCATTTGTTTGTGAGGTGGTGTTTGCAGCCGAGAGCCAAAAATCACACATTGCCATTTCTATGGTAACAGTTGAGTCAGATGTTCAGTGAGAAACCTGCCAACGACCAACACATCACGGCCGCCCACGAGCTCCTTCTCCGGCACCACAGGCTCGCAGTACTGCAATATCCTGCTCCACAGGCTC
>JAADKR020355992.1:2263-14233 GCA_011763505.2 Lythrypnus dalli | reverse complement strand
TGAATATTTAGCAGATAAAGAAACACTTTGAGACACGTGTCAAGTGTCTATGTTTGGATATCGCCGGCCTGGACACAACGGCGGACATGTGTCACCTCACTTCCTGTCCCGTCAAGATAAACTGACATAAAGTGCCCCCGGCGGGCGTCCCGATCAGGAATGGACTTTACATAACGTCTGAGTCACACACATCTATTTTTATGACTCTGAGGTGTGTCTCCGTTGCATCTCTCCAACAGCCAATTACACTCTTGCACTGTCTCTAAAGGAAGCATTTGTGTTGGGAGGTCACTGTGATGGTTGGAAGACTTTTGAGCCAAAAAAAAAAAAGTTTACACAGTTTAAAGATATGTAAACTAATAGGCAACCAAGATGATTACAAAGTTCTAAAAAGTCAATAGCAAAAGCTGCATTTCACAGTACAGGAGTTTTCCACTACGAACAAGATATATCTATCTATCTATCTATCTATCTATCTATCTATCTATCTATCTATCTATCAATCGATCTATAACACTAACCCTACTCTAACTATCTATAGACAAAGGTTCTTAAACTCTCATATGTGCTGGGTTATTTTAGTGTTAATGATTGTCATCATGCTTCATCAGCATCTTCCAAATTCTAGGCAAAGATATGACTATATTTATCTAGTGGAGAGGGATTTACTTGTTTGGATAAGTTGTACCAAAATAAAGTCCAACTACCACTCTATTGTCAAATATTGAGCCTGCTGCTAAAATGTTGATAGTTGCTAACAAAGCTTCTTGAGGTGAGAGACAAAATATCAAAACTAAAACAACCCAATATAGATCATGGCTTAAGACCACTTGTCTACACCTATTGTTTATTATTGAGGGCAGAGAGTCAACTTTGCCTTTTACTATAAAACAATCACATACATAGACCAGGATAATATCTTGCTGACCTGACCACAGGAAAAATGGCATCAGGATCAGTGATATCCCTGTCAGCACAATGCATAAGTGGATTAGTTTGTATATCTTTAGCATAAGGAAGTGGTGCAATTATTCAATCACACAAGCTCAATTGTTGCCATTGAAAGGACCTAAGATTAATCAGGTTTGTGGAGCAAATCACTAAGAAACAATGATAAGGTTCAAACAGTGAAACAGTGAACTGTGTATGTAATGTTACCTCCTGCCCTCATTTGAAATGACTGAATTCCAGAATGCGTTGAACATAACCTATAAAATAAAGGAGAGCGGATAGTGATATAAGCAGCTAAGGGTGAAGCTGTTTCATTTATGTAAGTTCCTTCACACAAAGTAATGATGATTCAGGTTGTATTAATGGCAGGAAACTAGTTGGGAACAACAAAATATGATGTGCAAAGTGGAAAAATAAGCTCTGAATCTCATACTATTTCTTTTACAGGTCTGCTTAATCACTTCTGTGGCACTCCTGAGCAGTCCTCCAGACCGATTTGTCTCTAAATGAAAGGCCAAAACAAACTTTTAATACATAAAATAAATTGATTAATCTTCATTACTCTCATTTTGGTATTGGGTCACAAAAGATGGAAATAATATGAGGAAAGGTAACGATCAGGAGGCACTTTTTCCTATTGATTTAATGATTTTTAGAATAAACATCCACAAAAAAATGAATAAACTCATTACAATCAAGGGTGGCATGTTTACATGCATGTGTCACTTGTGTATTAATTTAAATACACTGTCCAAAAACAAACAAACAAACAAACAAATCACAAAACCACAGCAAAAAATGTTGTGGCAAAAACATGCTTTGGAGATACAGGATCAATGGAAATGGCATAACCCAATTAAATAAAAGTCACATAGGCTGCATGTTAAGTTTCAGTGCAATTGCTACATTAACCAAATAATGATTCGGAAATCTTCAGTTGATTCATAATTAGTGTCATTAAAAATGTACTAAAGTCTTTATAAATAAAACAGCTGCGATCAAACCCAGATGGACAGACATGAGTGTGACTAGTGGAAACATTAAACAATTTCATTTGCAGCTGAAACTCATTGAAAAGACTGATCTGCTCAAAGATTTATTGACAATTTATCTGGCTAGAGAACAATATGGCTTCATTAAAGCGCTTTCCTTTTCCTACAAATTCAGCGCTTTGTTCCTTGACCTTAAACGCCTCATCTAAGCTGCTGGAACAGAAAAATCTTGACCTTTCAATTTGTACTTATTGCATGTGGAGTTGGATTCTCCCCAAAATTTAGGATGCTATTGGACATGATGCTCTCTGCATGTTTTCCATTATTGGTTACACTTCAGTACAAATGTCAAAATGTCCTCTGCCTTGGCTCGCTGTCTCAAGTCTGAAGTGATTTACAAATCGCTCATCAGCTGCTTCCGAAGCTCAATAATTTATAATCATACTTGAATATTTAATGGCAGCAAGCTTGATTGGACGTAGATGTATCGCTGTGAAATGATGTACAAGCTGTGTCACAGCTCAAAAAGCAAGTAAGTATGTTTTTAAGGGACTTCAGTAATATCTGATTTGAGCAGATGTGTCCAAAGTGTGGCTTATAGAAGCTGGTCATGACACTGACACACACAGTGGCTGAAAACCCCTCCTTTATTCTGCACACGGGCTCCCACGCTTTTCAAATTGCAACCTCTAAAAATGAAGTTTAATCATGTTTATTTTATATATGTCTACTTAAATTGTATATCACATCAAAAACTGCCATGAACAGGCTGTCTGGATGGTGAACAAAATGTCGGCATTCATCTAAAAATGTTGTCTTGTTTTAACCTGAGAAGATTCACAAAATATAATATAACAATTTTATATATTTTTTAAATTTATACTATCTAAATCGTTGGTCCACCAGGGGGTACCAACCCCCACTTTGCGAACCCCTGCTCTGTAGCAAACATTTTAAAAGATGTTTGAGAAAGTTCTCACAGTTTAAATGTGTTTATTATTATTCCTATTATGTAGGAGTAATACAATTATTACAAAAAGGAAAAGTATATGAACAAGCTTTTTTGTTTGTTGAAACCTAAGGTTGCGTGGGTAAAGAATAAGGTTATTATATATGCATGATGCCAATTTGGCAATTTGATGAATTTACAAATAATTATAGGTCCGCATGGGTTGGTGCATTTCAAAACTCAGTACATCAAAAGCAGTCCATCTGTAGAACAATTAAAATAGTCTACTACCTAGGCTAATTCTTTTTTTCACCTTTTTTAAAAAGTAAAATATACACATCCCTGCATTTTTCTTTCCCACGCATTCCCTGCTCCAGATTATGTATTGTCTTCCTCTCATAAACATCGCAAATTGCTTCTTAGGTTTATTTGCAAGCCTCAGCCAAGACATTCACGGCCACCTTTAAATCATGAATTCATTGCTCCCGCCTCGTTCTCATCATGTCAAAAAGGGATGCTGTATCTGCTTTTTCTGACAGCAATAGTTTTGTACAACAGTCGCAAAGGCATATACAGAGCCATATGCAACAGTTTGTCAAACACAGAGGCGAGTAGGTTACATTTAAATGTGTATGATAAACTCTGGCCTTGAGCAGATGAAATATTTGTTTAAAAAAAACCCAAGCATACACTATTTATATAAGACAATGCTGCAGGCTTCATCCATTCAGGCTGAGCATGTTTTTGCCAAAAGCTGCCATTCACATATTTTAGAAATGAGTTTCCCCCACAACAGTAAATCCATTCAAATATATCATGTCCTTGGTACGTCCTTCCCTTAAAAGCTCATTTAAACAACTGTTCCTCTGGTTTGTGATGGCTGGTGATGAAACAGGCTACTCGTCCGATCACATCTAAGTGTGAGAGAAATAGAAGCTGGATGTGTGTGTGTGGCAGAGATTTGACTATAGCCGGAATTAATACACATTCTCTGTGCGTAAAAGCATTAGTGTATTCGTGAGAAGACTCCCAAACATGGCACAAGACAGATTGCATAAAGATGCATAGCGGCCACTGATAATCCCGTTATCTTGTCGTAAATGCCAATGTTGGAACATCCTCTGAGACGCTATGATAAACTGAACTGAACTAATGCCGCAGAAATAGGCTGCGTAACAAAATAAAAGCGAGCTGCGAGAGAAAAAGCGGGCTAGGGGAAGACTGGCAACCCTAAAGTAAACACTGTTGTTCTTGACCTTATGGGACACCCACGCCGTTTACCGCAATGTCACCAGCGGTGCTTTCACTCCACGAGACACACTCGGAATACTTTCATATCCTTCACGTGACCTTTGGGTGCTCCGCGTGGGCCACACATCGCCAGCAGAGCGCTGGGTCTGTGAAGTGTTCGGAGCTCAACCACTGGAGTATATACTGGAGCGGTGCCGGGGAAGACGCGCGGACCAGAGCGCAATGACCGTTGCGCACGGGAGTACACGCACTCACACACAAACAAATGAGGAAAGAGAAGAAAGAGCAAAGGCTCACTGACCGTGTGACCCTGGGCTCCACTGCGCGACCCATAACGTGGAAAGTAACCCTCAGATGCCGTGGTCACAGTCCACGTCTCTGCAGATGTACCACAGGATCACATAGAGGATGAGGAGGATGGCGAAGATGAAGAGCGCAACGAGGATGGCCTTGGTCACCGGAGAGATGAGCGACTGCATGTCAGGAGCAGAGCCGGGCAGAGCGGCCGTCCGTCCTCAGTCCGCTGTCTCTCTCCTGCTCCACTCGTGTCCTTCGCTCCGCTGGCAACTGTTGAGGACTGAGTCCGGGGCTTCACTCACACACATTTAGATCCTGACGCACACGCACACGGACTCCCCTGTTCACGGACAACCCTGCTGCTGCTGCGCGCAACTGAGTGGGGCTTCCCTTCTGAAAGGCGGCACGGTGTGTCCCCACATCCACAAGCTTCAAATGCCTGTCGAATAAGCGCACATACACATACAGCGGGGACAGGTCCTATGAGAAGCTGATGACATTTAGCAGATTCTTAGAAAAAGGACGTTTGGAGGCACGCACAGTCTCAGAGCGGACCAGTCCGAAGTTGCGCGCTGCGCTTGTGCGTTTGCTGCAAACAGGTTGATTAGTATTCCTCACAGCAAACTATATGTGGCGCTGGCGCGTCTCATGTGTGTCTTGTATTAGCGGGCATGCTCTTTTTGCGACCACGGCACACTGCTGCAGGTGGAGGACTTTAACCTGTAGCCCTATATTTAAGCCCTTCCCACTTGATGCATTCCCAGCATTAAGATATGAGCCTACCAGTTCTCGTCTCCTATAGTCGTAACTGGCTACGGCTAATATTTAGGCTATAAAGTAGTTTATTTCAATATAGATATACAGTAGTCTATTTCAATAGGCCTACTCGACAAACTGAACTAAAGGCCGACGCATTGTTTGCATAAAAGAAATATAGGGATATCTATTTCATATTAAATTGAAATACCTTATATTTCATAAACATTATTGTAAGATGCATTGCATACAGCCACTATATCACATTTGGACAAACGCGATAAACCGCATCTTTTTTGAGGGGGCAAAACCCAGAAACACCACTAGGTGGCGACAAACACTCATCTTTAGAAATGTGATGGTGCGTTCGTCCATCACCATTACATTATAGTCCTGCATTACAATCATGAAAAATAAACGGAATTGAGACACACTGAGGGTAAGACTTTAACGCACTATCGGTTATCTTGATTATGTTGCGGTGTCTTTGTTGCTTTAGTGTTGTGTATTTAGCAAGGGGAAAGTGCGATAGCATTTGGCCTGATACAGTGACAGAGGCAGAGGAAAGAGCTAGCATTAGCACATAGGATATTTTGACAAGTTTGTTTGCAGGTGATCCACACGTTTTATCCTCTGTTCTACTGCAAGTTATAGTTTTCTTTCATGGGTGTTGTGCTTTGGGGAAACTTGAATATAAACTCTAGGACCATGTTATTTGACAGTCGCTAAATTAGCTCGTCGCAGACAGCAGCTGTGTCAAGTTTGATGCATGAAACTGATACTTCCGCTTGACCTTCACAACAAAAGTATTGCTGAATTTCTGCTTTTAATTCATTGTAAACCTAACATGGATTGTCGTATAAAATCAGTTGGTTGTTGTCTGTGTGTTGTTATAATGTAGACTATTCTTGAATGATCTTGGAACATAATCATTTATAGCGTGTGTGCCAATAAAAGTCTTTAATACTGAAGTAGCTTTAAGGTTTCTTCTTGTATTTCCGGTTTATGGTTTGATTTGACTGACGGGACTAGCTTTGTAGCTCAGGACTTAACTCGGCTAACCTATGTGACACAGAAAGTGTTGTTAACAGATGAAGCTAATGGTGGGCTCTTAAACAGTGAGGGACACTGATCTGCTACATTAACACAGAGGTAAGGCCAGTCGAAGCAGTAAAACATGTCTGATCCGAGTCGGCCCGCTGCTGCTACTGTTAGCTCTCTTTCATGTAAATAGCGTTTGTGTGACCAAATATTTGGGGAGATGTAACCTACTGCCAAATACAGTGAGATCGTACTGTCCTAAATGGACTTAATTCTGTCATTGCTCATGATAGTTTTATTACTGTTTGTAGATGGAGTCGTTTGTGGGGAACTAATGTGAAGACCCCAAATAAACTTTGCGAAGAGATCATAGAAGGTGACATCTTATACA
This sequence comes from Lythrypnus dalli, assembly GCA_011763505.2. NCBI lineage: Eukaryota > Metazoa > Chordata > Actinopteri > Gobiiformes > Gobiidae > Lythrypnus > Lythrypnus dalli. The sequence continues at coordinate 7,605 of JAADKR020355992.1, read as the reverse complement.
TTTGCTTGGTGTTATATTGCATTGTTTGCCCTAATTACTTCGAAGCATTTATTACTGTTTTAGTCGGTTCCTTTACACTTTCAGATTGGCTTTTATTTCCTGTGTCAACAATATCTCAGTCTATAAAGTTGGTTTCTTGAGGTCTTGCTTCACAAATAAAGCAGTTATTGTCCTTTATATGGTCAGCACATAGTTTCAATAGCCATTGATATGAACCAACCATTTTAACTATTTAGACTCTTTCAGGGCAGTCTCAGGTTCTTGAATCATTAAAAAGGTATTACATTTGTTCATGCCAAATTTAAGGCCTTAAAAGCGTTAAATATAACAGCAACAAAAAATACATATTTTTTTGCAATGAGTCTTTAATTTTTTAGATCAAGGGACTTGAATGGCTTGAATTATGTTTTTTTTTCTTACTGACTTTGCATAGATTTGGCCATGGAACAAGAACAATTTGCTTTGCCTTTGACTTTTTTGTCTCATTTCAGATGAATGTTTGTTTTTTTCTCTATTTTTAAGTACACAAGTTAATTTTTATAATTTTTAACTAAACTAAAGCTTGTTCCTATTTCTAGACTGTTTAAACCTCAACATAAATTGTGTTTATTCAAGCACAAGACAAAATGCACATTTTTGTTAGAACATGCTTTAAAATAATGTTTCGTTTTTAAATCAATGCACTTGTACAGCTTTAAAAAAAAAAAAAAATGAAATCATTCCTCAAACTTTCCAACTTTATCCTTTTGCTTTTACTAATCTTACTTTCACGTTATCCACATTATTTGATTTAATATGATATTTATTTATATTGTCAGTAAAATAAGAGGGAAAAAATATATCCTTTGGCCCACAATTGTGGTATTAAATTTCACTGAGGACATAAAAAGGGATGAACAAGTCTTAAATTTCACTTGGACAAACCTGGAGCTGCCCTGTTTTTCTGGTTTGGTTTTCTTGCAAAAATTACAAACTATATTGATGCTGTCTTTTTTGTTTCAATGTGTACTTCTTGTGTTCCAGGCAACACAGATCTCTGTAAGATGAACACAGAGGATAAACTGGAGGGCATGCTGTTGAAGTGCAGCAGTGGAGGGCTGGATGGAGGAGGGAGAGTGGGACTGGGCAGTGGAGTGGGGCTGGTGGTCATGACCCTGGGAGAGCGATCATTGGTGAACCACCCCATTCTGGCCGAGGATGATGATGATGATGAAGACAATGATGAAGATTTGACAGGTAGCTCGCTGGTCACACACGACCTTGTCCCACCAGAGCAGCTCATGATGCAAGAGGATCTGTCAAAAAACGATGGAGATGACGATTCAGGAAGTGAATCTGCAACATCGTTCCCTTTAAAACTATCAAATAAGTTGCCATGTTTGCTTCATATGCCGGTAGGTTTTCATTGAGTATATGTCATCTATTTAATAGAGTATAAGAAGTTTCTGAGTTTGGGGATTTTTCAATATGTGTGTCATCTCGTTTTAACAGTTGACCATAAAGCAGACTCTAAAGGTGACTGAGCCTTCGCACCTGATGGAGAAGGACAGGAAAGCGGCAAAAGATCTAATGTCGTGCCCCAAAAAGGCAAAAAGAAAACAGCGCTCACCAGCAAAGGTATGCATTGCTTGTTACATCAATAAAACTAGCCTTGCCACATATGTGGTTATAAAATATGTCTTCTTGTAGATTCTCACAGTCAATGAGGATGGATCGATGGGCATACAGAGCCCAAAGTGTCATGTGTGCACTCACTGCAATGCTGCATTTCGAACTAACTATCATCTGCAGAGGCATGTATTTATTCACACAGGTATGGATGGAATATGTATTGTTTTATTATGTTAAAACTGTAAAAAACACAAACGTGTTTAAAAATATAAAAATGTTTACAGGAGAAAAGCCCTTTCAGTGCACTCAATGTGACATGCGCTTTATTCAGAAGTATCTTCTACAGAGGCATGAGAAGATCCACACTGGTGAGTCACTAAATTTACCTTAATTGATAAATGGACTTAGAAAATAAATATCCCATGTCTAAACGGAAATATATTAGCATTTTGCTGTTTTTGTTGTTCTGATTAGGCGAGAAGCCATTTCGGTGCGATGAATGTGGCATGAGATTTATCCAGAAGTATCATATGGAAAGACACAAACGAACCCACAGTGGAGAGAAACCCTACCAGTGTGATTATTGTCATCAGGTAATTGTAGCTACTAAACTTCCGTATATTTAACAACCTTTTAGTCCTGTGCTGTTAAAAAATATACATTACTTTGTATGCTAATCAGTGTCTTATGAAGTGAGAATCAACATTGCATACGTTTTTTCACAGTACTTTTCCAGAACAGACAGAGTTTTGAAGCACAGGCGAATGTGTCATGAGAACAAGGAGAAAAAGAACAACAAGTCTGCTGGAAAAGTTGGACCTCCATGTGAACCAGATCCTTATAACATCTCGTTTCTTGCCAAAGAGTGTTCACTGCCTAAAAAGAAGCGCCAAAAGTGTGTGGATAAAGCACAGACTTCTGAAACGATCACCACCATTCAGAGTGAAGGCCACCCTGTCACTGTCACAGAACAAGAAGAGAAAGAGGAGCAAAGGCATCATAAAATGGAAGGTCTCCCTCTATACACGGTGTCTCCTAAAGTTAAGCATGAGTTTGTGATAGCAGACTACTCCATGGATCTTCCTGAAGAGTCTGCAAATCAAAATGAGGACGATGACGAGCTGTCTCCAGAGACCACGCCTCCTAAATTAGTCCTAAAGAAAGTCTCCAAAAGAAGTAACAAACAATCCAGCGAACAAGCTACTCCCTCTTTGTCCACATTGTCTTCCTTTGAAGAAAATAACAAAGTTACGCATTACACATTTGAAATTGTGGATAAACAAGGCCTTTTGGATGTGGATGGAAGTACTGAGCTTGAATCTGTAGATGCTCTTCAGGGAGGGCCAACAAAGCCAGCACCTAGCACAAACTATGATGATGCCATGCAGTTTCTAAAGAAGAAGCGGTACCTTCAGGCCGCCATGACCAACAGCATCTCATCTCCGTCTCCTGTCAATCAAACGGTAGTGTCTACTGTGATTGATGAAACTGTCCCGGCCACTATCTTAGAGCCTCAGTCCGTTCACGCTGACATCAAGACACATGAAAAGAGCGTACTACCAGATGAAGTCCTCCAGACTCTTCTAGACCACTACTCCAACAAGGCCAATGGACAGGCAGACATCTCCTTCAATGTTGCAGACACGGAGGTGACTTCAAGTATATCCATTAATTCATCAGATGTTTCAGACAATAGTCCTGTGGAGAGTCTGGCAGCCTCCTCTGCTCATGTTCAGCCTCCCACAGAAAAAGTTAGTCTTCTGCAAGAATACTCCAAATTCCTTCAACAAGCACTTGAGCGGACCAGTCAGAACGACAGCTACCTGACCAGCCAAAGCCTCAGTCTCGTCTCTGAGAGCCCTCCTTTAGCGGGACAGCCACTGTTCGCCACCGAGAAGCAGTTTCCATCACCCAGCAGGTTCAAATCAGGGTTGAGTTCTCCATTAAGGTCCACTTTAGACAAACCTCACTTTGGATTACTGGTTGGGGACTCGCAGCACTCGTTTTCATTTTCAGGTGATGAAACCACGTCCCCCTCGGCCGTGTCCCCCGCTGATGAGGACTTTTTGGAGCAGGTCTCGCCCAAAAAGTCAGACTCGGCGCAAGGAATTCTTCAGACTTTTCAAATAAGCTCTTTTGACCAGAACTTCAAGTCTCATTTTCAGAGCGCGAGATCTGGATCCTCATCACAGTTTACTGTTGCCAATGGCCAGGTCAGTCTCCGAGGACACAGCACAGACTTCTCAGAGTTCACTTTAGTTCGAGAGACCAGATCACAACTCAACTCCTCCCCCGATGTTTCTTCCAGTGAAACCTTTGGCTGAAGGAAGAGGCAAGAAATTCACTTTCAGCAGCACTTTAACTCATGTTTTCTGTTTTTGCCAAATCATGTCTCTTTCCGTCTTCATGTTCTTTCTCAAAGAAAGACATTTGTATTTTCTTTTGAATTAAATTTAAAGAAAATTTAAAACTTTGCACCCCCCACTTTAAGAACAAATTTTAATAAGAAGATGCTAAAGAATGTATGCTAATTGAACTACCAAAGCATAGTCAAAGATGTACAAGTCATATACTTTGCTCATTGCCACAACCATGATTTGCCTAAACGTTTTTCTTGCAATATTCTTTGCAATAATAATAACCCATTAACATAATTATGTCAATCAATGCCTTGTGGCTGATGGCTACCTCCTATCTTTTCCAACATTCATAAATCAATAGTTTCCTGCGACTTACATGTATAATACTCAAAGGTGAATCAGTAGGTTAGCTATAGTCATCAGCCATTGTAGGATAGTTTTGAAATCATGTGTATGTTTCTAAATACTGACTCCATATACAATGTTTATATTGTTAATGTAATGTTAATTTGCCTTGTGAAATTACAATTTCCACTTTCTTGGTCACTTTATTGTCACTCTAAATTGGTGTTTAATGGTATTTTATTTTTTTCCTAAATCCCAATGGACTTGTTGGGCATCTTTTCCTGGTCTAAATGGTATCAAAGAGCTGCAAACATGAAATGGTTGCAGGATAAATGTGATCTTCAATTGAACTGTAGTACTTCGAAAGGATTGTGCATAGTCTGCACAATTTGCACATGGTACTGCAGCAAAATTAATGTATTTCAAATTAATACAAAAAATGTGATGTAAATTTGAGTTACCTGAAACTCATGGCGACACTTTGTTTTAATCACTTTGGTCAATGTTGGAATAAGCATAATCAGAAAATCAGTCTTTTACATTTTTAAGCTTCCAGTTTGATCAAAACCTACATCTGTGCCTTTCTTTAATTTTGTTCTCGCCTTCCCTGTGTTTTTCTTTGTATATTTTATACATATATAGGTCAGTGACTTAAGACAAATAATTCCAGTTGCACAACAAATACATAAGCTATCCTTACTGCAGCCTGTACGCTTACATTGAGGTTTATTTTAACCCACTCATTTCTCTCATTATTTAATTTTATTGCAATAAATGTCACACAGCCGATGTTTTCTAACCAGGACACTTGTAGTTGTAAGGAAATATTGTGTGCGTGGGTGTGTGAGATACTAGGTCGCACTGTAGATGTTTTAAGTATCAATGTGATCTTTTTTGTTGTACCCTGTACAGATGATGCCATTGTATTCCTCATACAGGCATATGTCAGTAAATATGATTCATATGGAACCTATCATTTCAAATGTTCAATTCAAAGTGACACAGTAAAGTTGGATACAATGTGCA
>JAADKR020355916.1:0-16002 GCA_011763505.2 Lythrypnus dalli | reverse complement strand
CATTGCATTTTGTATTTCTACTGTGGTTATTTCAGATTTCAGTTTGTTATTTTGCTCTTCAGTCATTACAGGGAGATTCAATGTATCTTGTAAATTATTAATTTCCTCCTCTTTATCTTCAGCCATGTTAGAAAATATTTTATATCAAGATACATAGTTGATTGTATTCCATCTTGTTTAGTTACTATTATATTTGTCTGATTTTTTGCTAAGCTTCCAGGCTAATAATTTAGAAAATGTGGAACCACTCTGATAATATCTTTGTTTTGTGAAAAGCATTTTATTATATCTTGTGAAGTCAAATCAGTAATTTCCTTTCTTATTTTTTTAATTTCTTGTAACATTTGTAGAATTTTATTCTGAGCATGTCTGCTCTCAAGTAATTTGAGATTTTTTCTGCCTTTGCCTCTTTTTAGCTACAGCAATAATTTTACTTCGCAAGACTGCTTTTGCTGCATCCCAGAGGATAGGTGGCAAAGTTTCCACCATTATCATTTGCTTTATGTATCGCCGAATATCATCCGACATAATAACAATAGGCCAGGGCGGGTGAATGGTGTGTTGGTGAATGGGTAGTGGTGGTCGGAAGGGCTGATGGTGCAGATGGGCAGCCTTGCTTTTGTCAGTCTGCCCCAGGGCAGCTGTGCTACTGACATAGTAACCACCACCAAGTTTGGAGTGAATGAATAATATACACAGGTAAGGCGACTTTGAGCGTCTGGAAAAGAGCTATATAAAATAAAGGCACTATTCTATTATTATTATTATTCCATGTATTCCATGTATGTAATATTATTATTATTCTAATTTAGAAGAAAAAAAGAGGCGGAAAAACAGGTCTTTGAGGGCCAGAGTTTTTGTTCATATACTTATTTGTAGCAGCAGCATACAAATAAATTATGTTAAACATGCACTTAAGATGAAAATTTGAGACCCCTCCATGATTTCTAAGTAGGAGAACTTGCAAAATTGCAGGGTGTTCAAATACTTATTTTCCTCACTGTTTAGTGTAGTTACAGCAATAGTTTTTTTCCTACTGTGTACACACCGCTGGCTACTACCTTGATTGCTACCGCTGTAAAGCTGTGCACACTGAGCCGTCCTCACAAGTGTTTTTACTGTTTGCAGACCTTAAATCATATTGTGACCTTAACATTATGAGGTTTTGTGAGTCTTGTTGTTTACTCCTAGACTAAGGTGTTTCAAAAAGAAGTGGTTTGGCTCCGAGAACACGCCCCAAGCCCCAATTTGGTTCATGAATGGCTTAGGTAAAGGTAACTCTTGTGATTGTTTTGTGATTGAGGGTCACTTTAACCACAAGCTAATTACAGTATTTGTGTCATCCAACAGTTGTCCATGTTGTCCCTTCTTATGCTCTTGATGAACATGCTCTCGAATAACATACTCTGGATTTAGTGTACGGTAGTTTGGAGTAGTAGTAGTGGTTTTGGTAATTTGTGTATAGTAGTTGTGTAGTTGTATAAGTTGTGTATTTAGTAGTATTAAAGTATTAAAAATTAAATGTTTATTGAAGAATGTTAAGTAAAGGAATTGTATATATTTTTCTACTATCTCTGCCTTGTTCCCTTTTTTCTTTTGACGGTCTATCATTTTCCTTTTAAAAAGGACAGGTCTGGGACAATGAACGACGTGAGCTGCGGCGCCACCCACAGTCACAATATTTTTTATTTTTCCTCCACATGCAACAAATAGGTCAACATATTTCCAGAAAAAAAACCTGTCTGTATAAGTTAAGAGACCAAACTGGCCAAAAAACTTTTTGTCTGCAGTGAATGCAAAAGAGTGACATATAAGTTTGATCAGTTCCACACTGTATCAGGACGATTCAATGGGTGTAAATGAGTATAAACAGGACTCTGGCATATGGAGTTAGCCTGGATGTTTCTATACAAGAAACTGCGGGAATTACATAGTAACAAACCAGAAACAGTGTGGCTAGCACAGGGGTGGGCAAACTAGGACCCAGAGGCCAAAACTGTCCCGTAAAACATGATCAGTCCTTGTGCGTATTGGGTAAAAATGTGATAAACTAATGTTTTAACTGATATGGAGACTGATGATGCATAACTTTACCTATTTTGTTGCTTTTTTGTCTTGTTTGCAGGCAATTTCAGTCTCTTTGAGAATTGTCCTTGTTTGAAACGCCTTAAACTGCAACCTCCAGCCCTCCTGCCAAGTTCATCAAAAGGTTTGCCCATCCCTGGGTTAGAGAATCTGTGGTGTGCAGTGAACTGCTCAGAATAAAGCCATTGTTGGATTATGGACTTTAAGGCGAGACGCAGCAGGTGAATGCGGTTTTTCTTTAGTCTAGAGATATCAATTTGAAATGTTTGATGTGGATTATTAACATTAACATTTATTGCAGGTTTTCTGTTATTTTCCATTTATGTATTTGGAAAACGACCAAAATTGCCTTTATGTTTGGCGACAAAATCTGAGCAATGGATTGAGCCAGTTTTAAATTTATGGGTTTATGCTGTAGATATATTAGTTACAAAGACTTCTTCAGAGGGGATTTTAGATGTCTTGTATCTTGTATGTATTAGTGAAAAAAAAAAATCACCTTGTTTATATGAAATTCAAAACTCAATAAATCAGCCCAAAACAGTCAAAATATAGTACAAAACTAGAAAGTTTGGAGTCTGTAGGAGCCAAAGCACAGCACAACCAATAAAGCAATTGTCAAAATTGTCATTATAAATCAAAATGCATTTTTTATGATTTTCAAAAAATGAAATGTCATTTTTATTATTATTATTTTTACAAATTACAGAGCTTATGTAAAAACTAACAAAAAACAAGAACACTCTTAGGCTTTCTGATCGGGATGTTGGCAGATAAACAAGCCAAAGACGAGCCTGGCCTGGCTTCCTCCAGGATCTCACCCACAACCGTGCGCTCTTAAGCAGCAGTCCAAACCAGCCAACGCTTAGAAATCCCATGGATTGAAAAGAAGACAGTGTGATCCATATGTAAATCCGTTTGAGCGGATTACAAATGTATAGCGCCGTCTCCATTCAGCCAGACTCTTCTGAATCTTCAAAAAGGTAATTTGCTCAGTCTATAGTCATGGTGTTTTTTATCTATCGTGTGGCGCTGCTCATCATCTGCCACATCCGACTAATTCTAGGCTGTAGCTCTCGTCAAAGTGACATGTTATTGCCCACAAGAAGAATCATTCATATTTTAAAGCTAACGCAAGAGGGAATTCCCATTCATTGTATGTACCGTATATGCTATCCATTACCAATGCAATTTGTATGCATGAAGAATTTGTGAGCGTGCTACAAAAAAGAAGCTAATTCACACGAGTATTAATGATATTTCCTGGTTTGGTGACCTCCACGTACCCCCTAGAATCGCTGTGCGTGTATTTGATAAACACATGCCTTAACGCAGATTGAATTGGACTACAAAGCATGTTCTATTTTTCATCCGTCGCTCATTCTCTTTCGGGGATAGACAGCTTCCATTAAAGCGAATCACCAGAGCGAGAGATATTAAGTTGCCTGTCTCACACCACTTTCGTAGCCGCGGGCTGTACGGTGTTCTGGCCAGCGATGCAGAACTCGTCGAGGCCATTTGAATTGCATCTCATGAGGAAGACTCTGGGATTTTCGTGTAGTGCATGACAATCACATGTGTAGCCTCTTCCTGTTAGGATTCATGCAAGTTTTTTTTTTGGGTAGCCTTTTAACCTTATGGCCGTTTGAGCAAACTGTAAGGTCTACTGTGTGCAGTTTCCTGGTTTGATCAGGAGATGACATGTAGGTGTGAATATTAACTTAAGATCTTTGCACCTGAGAATTTTAGATCAATGGTTTAAAATAGGGTTGCCTCCCTGAAGTTTTATGGTAAGATGCTTCGGGTGAAAGCATTGATTTTTTTACGCAGTAGTCAGTGTTGATATTTTTACCTAAATTTACGACGGGTTGGAATGTGTCTTCCTACCCCCCTTGATTCAAGCAAAAGGACCTGGCATCACTCAAAGTATCACTACATTTATGTAGAGCCTTTCACGGCCTCACACAAAGCACTTTGCAGAGGGTTATGATGCATCGAATCAGTGGTGGCAGGTTGCCCTGGGGCAGACCAGGAAGGGACGGCAGCCAACACACATGTGCCAACACTATGCATACAGTTCTATTGTACATATTTTTAGGGGTGGGGAAAACTGGAGCACCCGGAGGAAACCTACGCAGACACGGGGAGCTCATGCCTCCATCCGGGAGTCGAACCCAGTACCTATTAGGTATGAAGCTCATCAGTTAGCCTTATTTTTTACATAAAACATAAAATGACAAGTGCAATACATATTTATCTCATATTGATATCAGTATTCTAGAGCAAATATTGAAATTGATATCTCCACATTTAAAAATGTTCCCTATCAACCCGCAGCATCTCACCTTAAAGCATAATCACATAAAACAAAAGGGAATAAAACAATAAAACATTTAGTGTGAGTAAATGCAGACTCTCATCTCAGGCCGGGGACACAGCGGCGACAGTGATGTGTTGAGCTGGCAGAGCAGAAGGCACAGCGTCAGTGGCTGGACATGTTCGCTGCTTGGTGTGAGACGTGTTCCGGACACGGGCCTTGGTGACTGACACGGCACACTGCAGGAGCAGGTGGGCTTAAATTAGATTAGCACCAACAGCACAACCAACTGGCATCCGCAGACCTCAGGAAGGAACCAGTGTGCACAATTTATCTGCAAGCTGTCAGGATAGAAGATGCGAATATCAATGATTCGGTGACTTGGTTTGACAGAAGTATATTTGTTCATGTTTCTTGAATTACATAAAATTACGTTTATGAACCATCGCATGGACCGTGCAGCGCTCTTTCATACCAGCGTCAGTGCAGGACCATATACACAAAGCTGTTATGTCCAGTGAAAGTGTTGAAAGACTTTAATTACTCAATGAAAGTGCAAGAAGCTGCAGCGCGATAAGAGGGAGATTAGAGGCTGCTGTGAATAAGTGCATAAGAGGGCGCAGGTTCTGTTCGGATTGGACTCATGCATCTGGTAATGGTTCGGGTCTAGATCAGTGCTTCTTTTTTGTAATCTTCTTCTGCGGCCTGGTACCAAATGGCTCACAGCTCACTTGGTTGGACAATTGTGTATGCTTTCTCCAGCACCTCTATATCAATGTCCAGCCCCGTAACCGCCTACTCATGTCCACCAAGACTGAAGCAAGAGCGTCTGCGTCTTGCCTCTGCGTCAAAGTCCGTCAAGATCCAGCGCATAGACTTTCACCTCAATCAATCAAGTTTATTTATTATAGCCTGTTATCACAACAAGCAGAGCCTCAAAGGGCTGAATTTTTTTTTTACTATAGATTTATATGAGAATTTGAAATTTCATCATTCATTGGCCATTTTCTCAAAGAATATATATATCTGCACTTTTCATTCTTTTACTTAGAAGGATTTTGTGATATTTAATTCCAAGCCTGTTTAAGTTTTAAAATAAGGTATGTATTTGTAGGATTCATTGTTCAAAATTTCTTCTGAAAAAAAAACCTTGAAATTATTGTTAAGACCAAGACTGGAAAGTTTGGAGTCTGTCGGAGTGCAGGCATCGTCATCAAATTTAAATCTATGGAAAAACATTGAATCAGTACAATAAGTAACCATGTTATGTGAAGATTATGTGTTTTGTTTAGAATAGGTTAAAGTCTATGGGCAAGATCTTGACGGCACAGACGCAGAGTGTTGGCGCAGACACAATATGCATTCTCTCGTGCTTGCGCCTTGAGCCACATGAGTGGGCACAGTTACGGGGCTGGACATTGATATAGAGGCTGGAGAAAGAAAAGAGGAGCGCTTCTGACTGGTTATTAGCCATAACTCATTCCGTGCCGGGCCGCAGAAGATTACAGAAAAAAAACACTGACCCAGACGCGAACCATTACCAGGCACCACGGCACTCACACACTTCACTCCGCCTCTTTGGGTTTGAGTGATGCCCCTCAGCTCTGGGCGCAGGGCGCTGGCACATGGGTGAAGATGCGACCAAAGACCCGCGCCCAAAGACGTGCTTATGACCTGCGCCACCTTTGCGCCACCCAGAAGATCTCGCCCTATATGTTTCGATACCAAAGTCCAAAACCAGAAAATTAAAATAAAATAAAAAGTTTTGCCTGCAGTTTCTCTAATTACAAGCCTAATTGGTGTTTTTAACCCTAAACCACAAGGTAATTTACTTTTTTTTTTCTCCAAAAATTACCTTTTTCAAAAACCCAAAATGGAAATATATCAAATCAACTAACAAACCAACAATATATAACCATACATTTAATCCTAGCTCGTTCTATTATTTAGATGCTGTCAAAGACAATACTGCCTATTTTTTTCATTTTTACAGATAAAATGCCAAGCAAGGTAGTGGCAATACATTTATGTTAGTAAACTATAACAAAATAAATAAAAAATCTAACCAGTAAAAGGTTGTTACAGTCTCTCAGATTGAGCTGGAGTTGCAAAAGAGAGGGAGAGAAAAAAAAGCACACATCATGCAGTGGTATAATGCCAACATTTGGCTGAAGGGATGCTATGAAACTATTCCAAGACCAGTGCTGCCAAATGTGACTTCACTGTTATTCATTATGTGCCCCTGTATTTTTCATAACACTCCCAGGAAGACTGTGAGTCTGTAAATTTAAGGTGTGACGCTGCAGGTGACTAGGAAAACAAAAAGTAATCAATTTGAAACTTTTTCTGTAGATTACCAACATAAATATGAGAAAAACATATTTTTATATGAAAACATAAAATAACAGATACCTTGCAGAAGTCATTTTATGCATAAAAATTGCCAAAATTGCTTAAGATTTTAGCAACAAAATCTAAATAATGGATTGACATTTAAATGTAAGTTTATTTTGTAGATATATTTGTTACAAAGACTTTTTTCAGATGGGATTCTGGATCTGGAAAAGTTCTAATGTTACCTTGTTTCTGAAAATTCAAAACTCAACTGAATCAAACTAGGAATTAAATATATAAAAACCTGTGAAACAGCCTTCAAGATGTAGTTAGGTCTAACATTGGAAAGTTTGAAGTGTGTAGAAGCAACTAAAGCGGAGATATCTTCGCCACAATGTTATTAAAATGTCTTTTGAGAAAATGGCACATTCCCCATTCCCATATAATTCTATGAAAAATCAATGAATCTGAGCAATAATGCTTATTGTGAAGATCAAATTGTTTTTGTTTAGAGTAGGTGAAAGTGCACATACTTTAAAGTCTATAAATAGGATTTCGATGACCGTTGATTATTCCAAATATCTGCAGTTGCCAAAAGGTCACTCTGTGGTTCTTTTTTCCCCCTCCTGTTTACCTGCTGCGTCTGCACATACAGGAGTGAGGAGGACATATCACATGATTTCGCCTCAGCACAGTGTGTCCGGTTCGTGCCCTGACCTTTCGCAGTAACATCCTCATACAGATCGGACATGTCTGCCACCATCGCTGTGCCCTTCTTCTTCTTCATCTGATCCTTACACGCATCCATCACTGCAAGTCTCTCTTCTACTTTTAGTTCATAAATGACTCGGCTGATCATTGAGCCCCTTTGGCCATAGATATTTATTTGTTATTTGAACATATAAACATCTCTACCAAGCCAAGTATACAAATGCTATACAAAAAGCAGTGGGAAAAAGATGAATTTATTTAATCCCACTCCTTCCTGTTGCTATTCACACTTTCTTAGTTTAAAAACCAAACAAACGCTAGATGCTGGTAGGAGGAGACACTGGTGAAGGACAAATATTGTCACTGGTCTGGGAACACCCATACCGCTTCTCGCGCTGAATTGCCTTCATCTCATCAAAGCAGTCTGGTGAGGCGGGCGACCAAATCACCAGCTTTCGGTGATTTCAATTGCTCCAATCAGAGCAAGGAGACGATCAGACACTCCCAGCATGTAGTTTTTTATGTTTCCGTATCTAAGATGGCAGCAGAAGTTCTCTTTAATGTAGCCTTAGACCGTGTTTAAAAAAATAATAATAATACGTCGTGTTCTTCCTCATCTAATTTCGGCGAGATGCAGACGTCATCAGGTAAAAGTGATACGATTGGCTAATGGTGCGTTCCAGGCAACTGGTAAGTGGGAAACTCCCGACTTACAACTGAGAAAAATGCATTGGAACGTCACTCAAACTGGTTATTACGGAAAACATCCACATTACGTCGTATTAGCTCCTGTTATAGCATTAGCCATTGTGTTTATCTACTATATATATAAATTTGTCATTTTTAAGTGAGAAAATTCAGTTACCAGTTGCCTGGAACGCACGTACTGATGCATATGATAGACTGCAAAATGCCACTGGACAAAGAAGTTATGTGCTGGTGTGAAAAATCAGGCCATGAGGCTGAAGTTAGGTGCTCTGTCTGTCAAAGTACTATGAGTCATGCATAGATAGATAGATAGATAGATAGATAGATAGATAGATAGATAGATAGATAGATAGATAGATAGATAGATAGATAGATATTTTACTCATCCCCTAATTGGGAAATTCAAAGTTTCACAAATACCTCAAGCAATGCACACATTATGACCACATTTATTACATTCTGACAGTAATAATGATACACTTCATGATTTAGAACTAGTACATAGACATTTGTTGTATATGCACTATACAATTTAGAGCTATGGTCATGCCAATAAGCAATCTGATAAACCAGGAACTGTACATTTGTAACATGCTCATCCAAAATATGGCAAAAAAGATGTCAATACCCTAAAGAAGCATCAGCCAAACAATACCTGCCATGAATATGATCATGCTACTTAAGACGCTGTCTCCCACAACTAATGCAATAAGTCTACGACAGAGTTTATGGAGAAAATTAAAAACAGCCTGGTCACTCTTGAGACCAAATTACTGTCCAGGGTTATACACTTCTCATTCGATGTACAAATTAAAATGAAAACTTTTGCTGATGCCATCAGGAATGGAAGATTGGCGACTACAGTAAATTACTGCAGTTTGCATGAACTGCTACAGACTTATTATGCACAATTTTGGTAACCAGACTAACTGTCCCAAAAAGATTCTCAGAGCCCTCTGAAATCAAGCGGCTAATCACAGAAAGTTGGCCCCATGCAGTTACCATGATTGTGTATGCTAGATTGGTAAATTCAGGCAAGCTACTCATTGAACTAAAAGAAGTCAACGAGTTGCGCTCCATACCGGATGGGACACATGGCTCTTTGGAGATCAAGATGTCCTGTACCCGATGAGTGATGGTCAAAATCAGCGCCAACAAAACTGGGCTGTCATTTCGAGGATCTCATGAGAGATGGACCCAGCGGATCTTGAAATAGAGTTAAAGATGGAATATTCTTTGTTGAATCAACTGACCATGTTTCCTCCACGTGAGCAGAGCAAACATGTCTTGTTTAAGTTCAACATCGCTGATCAAGGGGAATACTCCAGAGCTCTTCAGCATGGTTTTCGCTATAAATTCCAGTCCTGGGAAAGGGGGAAAGAGAGTGCCGTGCATCTCCAATGAAAAGGCAGGAGGAGAGGGCTGAGTTCGAGTGTGGGAAAGCGCAGTTGGCATGTAGTTAAATCATTCTACTGTGACCAAAGCACAATCAAAGAATCAGGAACCACATTTTAATTTACAACTTTGTTAAAAAGGAGTTTTATTGCAGAATGGCACAGCAGCAGAAGCTCCTCCTGAAATGAACAGCAGACTTTCGTGCGAATATGCATCTTGACCGAGTGACAGCACGGGTTCAACCGGCCAATTAGTAGTGTGTTCTTCTACACAGTGTTTTTTTCTATAAATATTGTATTCTGAAATGCGTGTGATTCATTAATTAGTTTAGTTTTTGTTAGTTTTTTGTCTTCACTCTAGCACAGAGTGAATGGAATCTTAATTATAAAACATGATGAATAACACATCTACTTCCAATCTCAGTCACACTGCAGTGTTGCGGTGGAATCTTCCAAAGCCCGATATATAAGCAGCCTTGCCCTTTGTCATTTTAACCTGCAGTACATCTCCTGCTGTCAATCTTCCTGCCACTCTTTAGAAAGTGCGCCACAGCTGACTGTGCCGCTTGCAGGACCATCCTTTGTGCATCCTGTTGCCACACTGCTCCTATAAATAGCCGTGTTCATATTTCATAATTGCCGACCTTGAATAGGATCTGCAGGCATCTTCCTCTCACAGTAACTTCTGCTTCACTCGTAGAACGATCACATTCACCGAACACCGCATCTCCTGCAGCCTTGACTCGTCAGTTTGTGATTCAGCAGCTCCTGGAAGAAAGACGCTGCTGTGCAGGTGACATATTTTTGTTCAGAGTAGGTGAAAGTTTGTAGAGACCAAACTACAATTCTACGGAAAATGTAAAAAAATAAATAAATGCATTTGCACATTAAATCAGTTATGCATGTTTAGTCCTTAACCCTCTTTCTCACGCCAAACACCTGCCCCACGAGACATTACAGATAATTATCTAAAGTTCCTCTGAGTTGTAGCCTGCAGACCCGAGACACCGTCGCCAGATGATTCTGTCTGCGGTCAAACCCCGTTTTGCAGATGAGCATGTTCACCGGTTGCATCATTAAGGCTAGACACTGAAAGAGAAAAAGAAAAGAAAAAAAAAAGAATGAATGTAGATATCAATTTGAAATGTGTTGCAAGTTTTTTTTGGCATTTTATGTTTTTAAATTTAACACAAGTGCTTAAAACTACTTACAATGTTGACAATGGAATCTGAACAATGGATTGATCCAGCTTTAAATGTATAGTTTTATTTTGTGTATATATATTAGTGACGAAGACTTTTTGAGAGGAATTTTGGATCTTGTTTAGTTTTTGAATAAGAATGAGTAAATCTGTAATAAATCTAAATTTGCCTTGCTTTTGAGACTCTAAACTCAATAAATCCAGCTAAGAAATACATATGAACAAATCCCTCTGAAAAAAACCTTCAAATATTCTTGAGTACCAGTCTGGAAAGTGTCAAGATTTGTAAGTGCTGTTAACGTTGAGATCTTGTTGCAAGAGTGTAAGGAAAACTTTGTTTGGAGAAAATGAGGAGTTTTGTTTGCACTGCCTTTCTCCGCTTTGGAAAAGCACTGTGGAAATGACCATCATTCTGATACATATTAATGTTTGGTGTCTGATGTACGACACGTGGATACAAAACATATCAACAATTGTGAATGGGAAAACGTGGGAAAAGACGAGAGACTGAAGAGTTTGATCTTTTTTACTCTGGCACAAAAGCTTAAACAAAAGATGTTTAAGAGAAAACTAAATAAAAATCATTAACATTAACCACTACGTGAAAAACGAATGCTTTCACCTGCAGCGTCTCGCCTCAAGATACTTTTGATTTGAGCCACTTTTCTTTTCATGGCGGCAGTAAAAGGAAAGCACTTTGCTGACATTTTGTAACTAATGGCACAAACTGACGCATCAGTATGTCCGTCTGTCACGTCATGGAGACTAAGGAGTCCAAAAGTAGTTTAAAAGTATGATATAGGACAAAAAAACTTGATAAATGATTCATTATCCATGTATTTGTCGAGCACAATTAATACACAAGACCATTCAAAGTGCTTCACAGCTACAGAAATTACAAGAAATTATTTTGTACAATGTCCATATAAAAGTTTGTTCAATCCTATAGCGCTTCTTCTGGCATAAAAACCATGAAGCTCTAATTGTCAAGATTATTTTTCCCAAATTTAACGTGTTTGGGTAATTGTCCTTTGACACTAGATCCTGAATGTTCACGGAGGTCCAATTAAAAAATGAAGTGCCAGCAAAAGTCCAGAAAGTACAACTCAATGTTCGGTGAAATTGGAAAAGTGATGTTATTTTTGCCTAAACAACATCAAAAATCATGTTCTGAAAAGAATGCAATTCATTCTATCCTGAATTCATTTTTTGTTTTTTTATAAACACTGCCAAAGTATTTTCTCACCCATCCAAATGATGGCAATCAGGTGATCCAATCACTTCCATGGCCACAGGTGTATCAAATCAAGTACCTAGGCATGCAGACTGTTTCTACAAGCATTTGTGAACAAATAGGTCGCTTTCAGGAGCTCAGTGAATTCCAGTATGGAACTGTGATAGGAAGCCATCTGTGCAACAAATCCAGTCATGAAATGTCTTCGTTCCAAAAATATCCCACAGTCAACTGTCAGCTGCATTTTAAGAAAATTGAAGTGTTTTGGGAAAGACCGCAATGCAGCCCGTGATAGGCCGTGTAAATCTCCTGACAGAGCGGGATCAGCGAATGGTGAAGGGCATCGTGCTAAGAGGTCGCCAATGTTCTACAGAGTCAATCACAACAGACCTCCAAACTTAATGTGGCCTTCAGATTATCTATGGAACAGTGCAGAGAGCTTCATGATATGGGTCTCCATGGTCGAGCAGCTGCATCCAAGCCGTACATCACCAAGTGCCATGTAAAGCGTCGGATGCAGTGGTGAAAAGCACGCCACCACTGGACCCTAGAGCAGTGGAGATGCGTTCTCTGGATTGACGAATCATGCTTCTGCATCTAGATGGACGAGTCTGGGTTTGGTGGTTGCCAGGAGAATGATAATTGTCTGACTGCATTGTGCCAAATGTAAAGTTTGCTGCAGCATGCCAAGACTTTTTTGACAGTTTGAATCTTCCAACTTGGCCCCTTCCCCTTCCAACATGACTGTGCACCAGTGCACAAAGCAAGGTCCATAAAAAAATTACAGGGAGCAGAGCCAGGGGGAAAGGACAAAGCCCTGGGGAGTTCCGCTGCTGATCTGTCCGTGTCCGTGTGTCCAAGACAGTTGTCCCCAGCCGCACGTGTTGTCTCCGGACCGTCAGGAAGGGATCTGCAGAGGTGGATCACTGGCTGGCACATTGAGCTGGTGCAGCTTGTCCTGCAGCAGACCTGGGAGGATGGTGTTGAAAGCAGAGCTGAAGTCCACAAACAGCATCCTGGTATAGGTTCCTGGGGAGTCCAGATGCTGCAGGATGAAGTGGAGGGCCAGGACGGTTGACTCTATAGTCGAACTGCAGCGGGTCCAGGAGGGGGCGGTGATGGTCTTGAGGTGGTGCAGGACCAAGCGCTCAAACGTCTTCATGACCACAGACGTCAGCGCCACCGGCCTGTAGTCATTTAGTCCTGTGATCTTTGGTTTCTTGGGGACATTAACAATAGTGGAGGATTTGAAGCAGCCCGGCACATGGTATGACTCCATGGAGGCACAGTGTTTCAGGGTGGAGGGAGAAACACCATCAGGGCTCGTAGCTTTGCAGGTGTTCAGCTTCCAAAACTGTCTGTACACATCCTGCTCCAGGATGCAGAGGGCAGGCGGGGAGGAGGGGGTGTCTGTGGTGGCCTTTGATGAAGCGGCCACGATGGTGTGGGGGGAGGAGGGGGTGGCTGGAGAGTCCGGAGAGGTGTCAACGGCTGCGGGACGATTGAAACGACAGTAATGGTTATGCGCCCGGTCGTTTACAGCTTGGGGGGCCTTGGGCTTGTAGTCTGTAACCACCCTCATTCCTCGCCACATAGAGGCGGAGTCACTAGAAGCAAATTGCTGTAGGAGTCTATTTGCATACAACCCTTCTTCATCTCCCATATCAGTTTGAACATTAAATATTTTGTTTTTGTAGTGTATTGAATTGAATATAGGTCGAAGAGGATTTGCAGATCATTGTATTGTATTGTAATGTATTTGAAGTCTAGAGAACATTGACTATTCCACGCTGAATCAAACCTGGACACCTCTGAGCTTGAACTCGGCCTCCAGCTGCAGCAGCAAAGCCCAGGTTTCAAAACACATTAAGGCAGTTTGCGTCAATGTCAACACTGTAGGTGTTTTTGGGAGAAGAATGAGATAAAAGACACGCATAAAGAAGGAGATGCTGTGAATGTGGTGATGATGAGGTGCATTTACTGTCCTCGTCTCTGTGCACAATTGTCAGCATCAAGTCTCATTGACAACGTTTATGAAGGAAGAGCTCCACAAAGGAACAAGACTCGATGATTGAAGATGTGTGCATGCCTAACATCTTCACAGATGACGCTTTGTTAATTAAAACATTTTACATGAACATTTATCTTTGACGGATGTCAGAAAACCGCTTCAAGGCGGCATAGGTAAATCTTGTGTAAAAAGCTTTAAGGCGAGACACTGCAGGTGAATAGGGTACATTTTAAATGTAGTAATATTAATTTGAAGATATTGCTGTAGATTACTGACATAAATATGAGACAAAAATGTATTGAAAGGTTTTGTTATTTTATATATTCATATAAAAGTAAGTCATTTTAAGCCTAAAAATATCCAAATGTACCAACAATTTTGCCAATGAAATCTGATCAGTGGTTTGAACCATATTTCAATGTATGTTTTTTTTTTTATATATCTTAGTTACATTCACTTTTTTCAAAGAGGATTTTGGATAGCTTGTTTAATTTTAAAATAAGGTCTGTTTTTTTTTCCCGTTCAAAATTTAAAAAGTAAATCAGCCTGACTTATTTAAAAATATCCAAAAGAAAACTTCAAAATATTGTCAAGTACAAGACTTGAAGGCTTTGTGTCTGTAGGAGCTACTAAATTGCAGATATTGTCACCACAATGTGAGAAAAATGCATTTTGAGAAAATGCCCTTTGATATTACAATTTCCCATTTACATCTATAAAAACACAATGCCTCAGTGCAAGTGAAGATTATGTATTTTTGTATAGAGCAAATGAAAGTCTATATGTTATGAGACTCGATACCTAAAATGAGAAAATATTTAATGTCTTTTAATGCATTTTAATGACACTGCAGCACTTCACTGTCTACCAGAACTGTCCAATAATACACTTGGACCACTCTGTCCAGTTGTCAGCTCCACAGTTCCCACTGGCTCATCTCACTTTTTTATTTACATTTCATCTTTTGTGCGGCGCCTGTGTCAGAGCTGCCTTTCCGCCATCGCAGTAGATTTTCCTGACCACTGAAATCTCCCTCCCGAGTCGAAACAGCTCGAGTGGCTTCATTACGTCTGCTCCAAAACAAACTCCACTTGCAGCGATGGCGGTGAGCACAACCCGGGGCTGATTTACATGGCACACTCCCGGCGCCGCGCTCCACCGCCTGCTGCCTGCCGCGGCGGCTCAAAGATGGCCCCCGCTCGTGTTACGGCATGGGCATAAACAAGCGAGCGCTCTGTGCCGCCGATAAACACCAAACTCGGAGACGGACCTGTCAATCAAGAGTGAGTGGCCCACTTTCATCGAGGCAAGGCTTTCTTTAAAAATATGACTTCAGCGACACAGCTGAAAATATATTCTGCAACTTTTGAGGATCGACTTTCTTGTGTGAATTTGGATTCAGGTGCAACAGACAATACAGATGTATTCGGCCCTGATACAGGATACTCTGATCGAATTAGCAGTAATGTACATTTACACAATGCAAGGTCAGATGCTGCAGGTGAAAAGGGATTTTTTTTAAGTAGAGATATCAATTTGAAACGTATTTACAATTTTATTTTTATGTTTTTATTTTTAATTTATTCATTAAAAATATAGCATTTAAATCTGAAAATGGCAATGAAATCTGAATAATGGATTGAACCATGTTTAAATTTACAGGTTTGTTTTGCATATATTTGTTACAAAGACTTTTTCAGAGGGGATTTTGAATATATTTAGTTTAGTCTCAAAGAAGCTATCACTTTTGCAAGAGTGACACATGGCTGCACTGGCTTCCAGGCCAACCCAGAATCTAGTATAAAAAGCTGCTTATGGCTTTTAAATGCCTAAATGGCTCCTTATTATTTGATCTAACTTTTGTCTCTTCACGTGTCCGAACATGAGGTTTTCCTCCCAGTCGCTCCTGGACATCCCCAGGACTAAACTAAGGCTGCGTCTCAATTCTCTTTTGTACCCCTCCGCCTCCGCCTCCGCCTCCCCCTTAAGGGGAAGGGGGAAGGGGAT
>JAADKR020355354.1:0-28975 GCA_011763505.2 Lythrypnus dalli | reverse complement strand
TGACTTTTGGGTGGTTATCTCTGACTTTTGGGTGGTTATCTCTGACTTTTGGGTGGTTATCTCTGACTTTTGGGTGGTTATCTCTGACTTTTGGGTGGGTTTAAAGAGTTAACATATTGAAATACATAGCTTTTTTCGAGGAGAAAGAATAAAGAATAAAAGTTAAAAGAATAAAACAACAACGGCGGTCGTAATTCTGCTTTTGCCTTCCTGAAAAAGTGCTTTGAAAGGTGCAAGAAAGTACTGTCGCCACAAATCATTCACCTGATCAAAAATAGCACAATAGACTCAGTAAGTAAGAGCGTGATTACCAAAAAAGGCTAGAGTCTAAGATTATGAAATCCTCAAAAAAACAGCTCTACAGCATTCATCGGCCAATCGTTGAGCTCAACAAAAGCGCCATGAGAAAGTCGGACAGGAAATACCGTAAGATGACTGACAGGGAGCTAACCAGAGAGGCCATTCGCTTCGGGGCAAATATTACAGGCCATCTCAACTGGCTAAGAACTATCGATGGGGCTCTGACCGGAGAAGAGTATTTCTGGCTAAAAAATCGCAGGGTGGCATTTCCAGAGTCGGAGACTATTCTCGACCAGCTCTACAAGTCCAAGAGTTCGATACACGACCTTCAAGTGTTAATGGGTAAAGTTGAAAGATTCATCCTGGCAATGCCTAAAGGTTACCAGATCGACGGTTATAAAATACCAAGTTGCTTTGTCTCCATTTACGACGTTGAAACTCAAACCGAGCGTGAGTTGCCGGAACTGCTTAATGAGGTCGGCATGAGTGAGGCGGAAAAAGAAATCGTCATGGATCAGGCCAGATACGGTATGGAAAAGTTTCTCACCACTGGTAACTCTGCTGAAAAGTGGTTTCTATCCATCAGCTACATCGATGAAGAGGGGTTGGTGGTCAGAACCTCAGTTACATTTGCTGACCTTCAGCAAGCTATGAGCGTTAAAACCAACGAAGACTTCCGGAAGGTAATCACCAAGTACAATACGAATGACCTTGACTTGAAAGAGTTTAATCCATTGGCCGTTTCTGTATTAGGTGAAAACAAAATAGGTACTCAAGATACCAACGACTACGACAACATCATACAGGCCCGGCTAATCAAGATTGTTGCTGCCATGATGATCTACACGGCAGCAGACCCAAATGCACTCAGAGAAGGTTTCCCGTCAAGATACTCCAAGTCCAACGGCGAGCCAGACTTCGGATCGCTGAGAAGAGCGGAAACTCTCTCACTGCATGGCAAGATATCTCAGAAGGCGTCACCAACGGATCACTACCGATCTTTTCACTTCAGACAGCTCATGGATGACAAGTACTACAAGGGTGAGTACGAACACAAACCGAAAGGGTCAAGAGTGGTATTTGTCAGAGAAGCTTACGTTGGTGGCAAAGTAACTCCTCAAACTTTAATTTAGGCTATCTTCAAAACAAGCACTTACTTACTTACTTAAATGGAATCTAAAGCGATCTGAGCGACTTTCGAAGAAAGATATGTAAAGTCTAATCTATCGACAGAAAACGTCTCAGATCGAACGGGGTTAGCTCTCACAATGCAAAATCAAGATATGTCAGAAACTAACTCTCAAAAGTATCCCGGCGAACTCTACAAAGAGGCCGGCTTCATAGAGTGGCGAACGATAGAAGGTTTTGGTGAGATAGGTGTAATGAGATTTCTGGTTACAATTGGCCTTTGTGTCCACATCGACCCTGATCCAAAAAGCGGGCAGTACGAATATCGGTATTGTTATGAGGATTTTTGCGAGTGCATGGCTGACTTTTTCGCATGGGATGGAAGTGGTGATCCTAAAGGGAGATGGATAAAGAAAAAGGGAGGAAGGTTCGATGATGCAAACCCAAGGCTAAAAAAAGAATGGGCTTAGGTATATCGGAAGAAAGACCGAACACAAGAACCTGTCTGTTTGAGCCGATAGACTGGGAAGAAAGGTTTAGCTGGATCAGGAAGGTGGATGGAAGGCTAAGAGTGTATATGGAGCTCTATCGAAAATGGATGGATATCACAGACAGATTGCACCACCTGCACCAGAGAACAGAGAAGTCCGGAAAGACATTTGTAAGGCTTCAGATAAGGCGGAAAGCAATGAATGTGGATATTCAGGAGCAGTTTCAATTCACACCAACAACTCTACTGAGAGCCTACGAAAAGGCCATAGAGCAAAGAGCCAAGATACCGTCAGAAATACTGGTCTGTAAAAGGGGAGGAAGGGTGGGAATTCCTCATGTGAATGAGGCGAGCAGATGCGGAAAAACACCAAGCAGATACATAGTTTCATTCTCAAAGTCGATCAACGGCATATCAACTCCGGTATACGTGAAGACCTTCAGCACAATGACTTACCCAAATGCCTTTCATCATGCGGTAAAGCACATGTTTGATTACGTAGGTGTGGAGTACCCAAAGAACCTATTCCAGCTATACGTAACCTGAACAAACAACAGTACGAACATATATAGAAATCTCCGAAAACCTATACAGATCAGTACCGGCCAAGATACGTCGAAGATACATAAGGCTATCGATCGTCGAGACAGCCACGACCAGTGACCAGGCACACCAAACGAACAACAGACAAAGGTAGGTGGATGAATACCAAGCGAATCGCATAGGAGATAAGCAACACGCCAAGCATAAGGAGCAGTAAGCCTACATGCAGAATGGCACTCAATGCTCTAGAAGGTAGAAAGAATATAAATCGATACACGGCAAAAGGGGGTTCGGTCACAGAATATTCACCAGTTTAGTTGGATAGATAGAGAAGCCTGTCTCTCTCTTCGTCAATGTCAACCATTCAAAAATAAAAACTTACACCTACACCATACACAACCAAGGCCAAACCAAGGTTACTTTCCCAAGGTGCGACTTAACTCTGCCCTCAACTCCTTGATCTCGGCAATATCCTTTTCAACGTCCCGCCCCAACCTGACCAAGGCAAAACCCCACATCGCCGCCGCAAATACAAAACCAAGGATCGTCGCCCAACTGCCACGGCCAAGCAATATACCCAATACCAGCAGGCATCCGGAGTACATGGCGAACATAGGGATAAGGGAGTCTTGTTTTCTACGGAGACCACGGATCAGCCACTTGAGTTTGCGGTTCATAATCTGGCTCAGAAAATACCTTGGCGGTACGAAGGGAACGTCATCAGAAGAGAGGTGACCGCCAAGGGTGTCGATTAGACGAGTATGATGTGAGGTCATAGTAATGCCAAGGCAGTGCCGAGGCGATACCGAGGTCATACTTACCAAGGGAGTAGTCTTCCGGATTCCGGCCTAACCACGTCCTCCTAAACCCGGCCTGAGAGATAATTTCTACCATCGTTTCTGCGCCTCAGTTGGCTTGAGACAATAACAATAGTCGAGAAAGACGTAGGCAACTGAGAGAAAGTACCAATGAGCTGTATTGATTCCGCCGAGACCATTGTTAGCCGCTATGACCGTTTTGTCAGTCACATTAACGGCATTACTCGCCGACCAATCGGAGTAGGGCACTTCGGGGTGGTTAAGCCAAGAACCGCTTACGTCGGAGCTGCGGAGTACGCCGTCTTCATCCAAAACGAAGACACTCCGGAACACATCACCTTTGTGATCCTGAAAAGAGAGCCAGGGAGCCGTCAGGCAGGTTGTATCCTGAGCACCAAGAATTTTGAGCAGTTCAAGGAGACGGTATTTCAGATCAACCTGATCAAGAACGAGGACCGGGCCATGTGCCAGACCATCTGAGAAAGGGGTTTTATGCCCTTAGTGAAATTACCTTGGTGGTAAGTGACCTCGGCAAGTCAGAATTGACGACAGAGCTTGCCGAGGTCGCCATCCCCGTTTCCGTCGATGAAACGGTCAGCTAAGAATAGGTCAGTCTTGGGAAACGGCAATATATGCACCAAGGCAGCGGAGTACCTAGCCATAGGGTTTGCCTTATTGGGTTCGGCGGCAACATTGACAGCCGGAGCCGTTTGAGAAGGACAAAGAAAAGCCAATAAAGTCCGCCTGACTTGGCTTTTTCTTGCCTCGCATTAGGCGATAGAACGACCGAGGCTAAGTAGTTAGGTTGGCCTTAGATATCACCTTGAAAAACAATCAAAGACCTTCGTTTAACGACCTCTGCTGTGTTGCAACAATACACACATCAGCAAGAACGCTGATCAACACAACAGAGATCGTTATGACAACTATCAATACAGTAGATGCATTCGAAACAACGCCTTATCAAGAGTTCTTTTTGAAGGCTGACGAAAATGGATTTGTATACAAGGCCTTAGTTCACATCAACAATGAAGTCTTGTTCTCAGTAGAGTTCACAGAGTTAGGCCAAGCAACGTATGAGAAATACGAAGGCCTGACAACGCTATTAACGGCCTATCAGAGAGACCTTCTGACTAAGCACTTCAATGAAGGCCTTTTGAACTTTGAATGCAGAAACGGCCTCTACGATATGCTCAATGACCCTGAGTGCTACAAAGAGCTGATGACCACACAGCTCGAAAACGGCCTGTTGCTGTTCGCAAGCGACCTTGATGAGTTGAACGTGTAAGACCTCAAAAGCAGAGACTTCGGCCTCTGCTTTTATTTGTCGAATGACCTCGGTCATCGAGATTTAATAAAGACCTGCTTATGAGAACCGAGGCTGTTTAAAACAAACAATCGCCGTCGTATGACTGCCGTATGTGATGACTGATAATACACACATCAGCAAGAACGCTGATGTATAAATCAACAGAGAGCTATCATGAAACACACTCACTTGAAAAACCTGTTTGACTACGTTTTGACTGCTGACAAATATGAGTCAGCCTTGATCAATGAGTCTTTTGAAGAGACTGAAATTGACCTGCTTTTGCTCGAAGCTGTTAAAGAGCGAAAAGCAGAATACGACCTGCAAGTGATCGAAGATAGCACCTCAATGCTTACTGATGCGTGTGTGCTCTTCAAAGCCTCAGATGAACAAGTAGAGAAAGTAGCCGACTTTCTGAAGCAGATCATTATCGCTCACACGCTATTCGCTATCAAAGTAGCTTGAGTAAGAGAAAGTAAGAGCTTAACCACTCTTGCTTTTCAAGTGACAGCAGCCGAGGTCACTGATATCAGAACAAACACCTACATGCACACGCCTGATATTCTCTGAGACAATAAATTATCAACAACAGAGAGCCTGAACATGAAACTTGACCAACTTGAACGCAAAATAGCCGAAGCTAAGACCGCACTTGAAAAGCTTGAAATCAAGGCAAGCAACATACGGTTTGTCGCTGATAACGCCGAAACAATGACCATCGAAGAGATTGCCTCGCACCTCGATATCAGCACCGGTACAGTGAGAAATATCGCCAAAAGTAACGACATAGTTTTTGCCGACAGAAGAGAGTCGGTTGAGAGATTGCCGTCAGAGCTGAAGCGGGAAGACTATCTCCGGATATTAGAACTCAGCAAAGGCGGTATGTCAGCTAGACAGATAGGCATGAAGATAGGTCTCAGCAATACTGAAGTGAGTCTGGTGATCAAGTTTGCTGAGATTTTCGGTATTGAAAACAAATAAACGCCGTTGTTTTGCTGCCTGAGTCAGATAGCGATAATAAACACTCAAGACAACAACAGAGAGTTTGAAAAATGTCTATCTGTACTGAGGCCACTTACTCATGCGAAGATCAAGATATTGTTACTCGCACTTATGACGACGTGAATAAAATCTACGCTGTTAAGCATGAAGTTGAGGGCGAGAGCATCTACTTTGAAACAACCTCTGATCGTCATACAGCAGTCAGTCTGTTTGTTTGTAGAATCGCGCAGTTTGAAGCCTGCTTTGCAAACAATGATCATAGTGAAGTGCCAGCAGTGCAGTTCATCGACTGCCTGAAAGACGCATACTCGACCATGTAACAGCTGAAGAGAGCCTTTGTGCTCTCTCTTAATGTGTGTATCGACCAAGGCAATACGTCCACCTGAGTTCGGCCTATGACCCGTCCACCTAATCTCGGCCTGTAGAGTCGCTAGTTACCGTCATATCACTACCTTATCTGCTTTGAGAAAATACAAGTGCAGCAGAGCTAACGCTGCCACAACAGAGAAGCAGACATGGCCAATCAAAAGCAGATTGAAGACCGTAACAGATTCTTCGCCTTAGTTGATCAACTCGGCGTTAAGCATTACTTCCGGAAGATAAAAGACCGCCTTGATGTGAGTCACTACCGCATTCAGCGCCTTAACTTTGATTATTTCGGCTTTTTCTACGACCACACTAACTGTGAGTTCTACCTCGTCAGTAAGAGACCTAAGCAGCCTCGTACAAGAGTCTGGTATCAGACAGCCGACTTTGAAGACTTCCGGAATGCTCTGCTTGACCTGCAATTAGTTCACCCGAAGCTTGTTGATGTGGTTAGAGCTGCTTAGTCAGCTCAGCGGTGCTTTGTGCGCCGTTTTTAGCTCATACATACCCTTGGTTGTTTTGTCTTGGTGATTTATTCCCTTGGTCAATAAAGCCCCTTGATGACGCTAAAAACAGCCTTGGCGCTCTCTTGGTAGAGCCTTGGCAGTTGTTAGCCATAGACTTTGCCTTGTTAAGAACCATGGGGAAGTGTACGGCCATAGGGTTTGCCTTATTGGGTTCGGCTGAGACGTCGCCAAGGCGGGCTGTCTGCCTGTTGCCTTAAAAATTTGCTTTTAGGCGTACTGCTGTAACGTTACAGCAGTACACTAGCGTATGTTTGTAACGTTACAGCAGTACGTATGTTTGTAACGTTACAGCAGTACGTATGTTTGTAACGTTACAGCAGTACAGTTAATAAGTACTAACTACAAATGAGAACAAATCGTATTTGATATTGATTATCACTTATTGTCAGGATTACCGATTTCTCTATGCATATATATGTAGAAACAATTTTAATTTTTTTTGAATTTATGTATTGACACTAAAACAATAATCCTTATAATTCGTTTTGTGTTCTGAAGCAGAGCACGAAAACAGAGCTAGTCTCATTGATCTTTAACAATGTAATTTATGTTTCTTCATTGAGACTATTTCAAATCCATTTTTATTAGGAATATTTAAAATGCAAGCTAACAAATTTAAATCTTTTCTTCAGACTTCTATCGAATCTCATAGCGCTTTATCTGAAAAGTTTAAAAGCGAAAAAGAGCAATTAGATAAATTATCTAATCTCGATGAGTATAGAGAATTAGAAGAAAGTGAAATGAAGCATTCTACAAAGTCAAAATACATTACTTTATTGAATGATCTTTCAAAAGATGAAATCAAACTTTTTAAAAGTCTTGATTTAAGTGAAGATGATCTAAAAGAAATTTTTAGAGACTCTTATTCAATCAAGTTTTTCAGACTATTACTGAAAATTTTGGTTAATCCTAGCTATGTCTCAGAACTAATCGACAGAATCAAGTCAGAGCAAATAAGACTTGATTCTCACGAAGTAAGAACAATTCAATATTTTCAAATTGTGCAAAAGTATAATTTTAAAGATGTTGAAATTAAAAAGATTAGTCCTAACATGGATCAAAAAACACATAGACAAGCTAATTTAAGAAACGTCGTTCTAGAACGCTCTAAAATCGCTTTGCGCTCTAAAACAGATAAATCTTACACTCACATTAGTTTCTTAGAATGTGATAACGCAAACGTATTGAAATCAATTGATTTTAAGATCAAGAAATAACATCGACTAATAGCGCTAGATAGTTCTAGCGCTTTTAAACAACTCCATTTAATAAGGATTTAAAAATGTATAAGTTAGATCAAGCTAAGCAAGATGAATTAAAAGCAATTCTTAAAAACAATGATGAGTTTGTCAGCGAAATTGAAGATCAGTTGATGTTGATAGTTTGTAGTCGTTTGTTTGATGCTTCATCTTTTACGCTTTGTTTTGAGCTATTAAATGAAATGACGATCTATGTATTAGATATCTATGATGTTTCAGAATTCGATATTTTTAATTTTTCGAATATGTATCATCTTGAAACTGAATCTATTAAAGATCATCAAAATTATTTAATTCAGACTTTGTTTTTTGACAGCAAAGAAGAGTTAGAAAACTTTATGATTGAACGATTAAAAGAAAGATTTTAATTGATCTATAAGCGCTTCTAACGAAGCGCTTTTTATAATCCAGTTATTTAGGATAAACAGAAATGAAATATACAGCATTTGAATTTAAGTACTTATTATCAGAAGAAACTAAAAAGCGATTAGAGAGAGAGTCTAAAAAATGATGTTTTTCGAATTGTTGTTTTTCTTTTCTTGTTTTGTAGTGTGTACTTTTCCAATTTCGTATTTACTGTTTAAAAGCTAGTCGCTGACTAGCTTTTTTTTGTTCAATAGAAAACATAGATCAGATTTTAATCATACATCTGACAGCTAAAATAAAGCGTTTTAAGCGCTATTATAATAAAGCTATCTGCTAGTACTGACTTAATAGAAACGACGCTAGAATGGCGCTTAAAATCGCTTATATACACTATCAGATAGTGCGCTATAGACTGACACTGACAGTCAGTGTACTGAATGAAAAATGATCAATCTGTCATACTCTTAGATCGAGTGCTTAGAGTCGCAGCCTGATGGTGCCAATATGCCGGAATACTCGAAGTTGTCCTTATACAGGCGGGTATGCCGGAACCGAACCTTACATGGCCGAAGCCGTCCAGTTCCGGAGGTGGGAGTTAGCCGAATTTCCCTTCCTTGACTCGAAGAGTGCCGTCCTCAAGCTGGTCGTACATGGTGTCGAGTGCGTCCACACCAACATAGGTGTAGGTCGTGCCTTCGGTAGCGTCCTTCTCGTTCTCTTTAAGAGCTTCGGTAATCTCGTCCAGAGTACCTTCGTCGATGATTATTGCGGTGTCACCAACGCACTCAAGCAGGTAGCAGCGGATTTCGTGGGTCATGATCAGATTCCTTATTTCTTCGCCTTTTTCTGTTCGGTTTCAAGCCTACTGCGTAGGCTTTCAATCTCACTTGAGGCATCTTCAAGATCGGCAGATACACTCGCCAGTGACTCCGTTAATACCTCGTTATCGTCCCGCAATCCACTCAAGGTCGCTTCCAACTTATGAGCCGGAATGTCTATTTTCTCAAACACCTTTTCAAACCTGATCAGTCTTTCGTTCATGGAGTCAACGGACTTCTTGTGTGCGTTTTCTTCTTTGGTCAGCTGCCGCCTAACGTCACTCACCTTTTCATTGAGAGTCGTGATCTTCTCGTCCTTTACCTTTGAGTCCCCAGCGATATTGGTCAGCTCCGCTCTTTCCGCAGCCAGTTCGATTTCGAGCCGCTCTATATTGGCCTGATTTAGCTCGTTGGTGTGGTCTGCTCTGATCATAGATTGGTTTAGGTCGTCGTTTTTCTTCTTTAGTGAGCCGATTTCCTCCTTCAGAGACCTGATTGTGCCGAGACTGTCATCGACGCTGGCTTTCATCTTCTCGTTGGCACTGGTCAGAAGCTCGATCTCTCTTTCCGCTTTCTTAAGACAAGCTTTGGTCTCTTCCAGCTCATTTTCAATCACCTCCATCTCTTCTTCCATATGGTTAATGGAGTCCACCGCTTCTGTAACCTCGCTTTCGGCTCTGATTTTGGCCTTTTTAGCCTCCTCATACTCGGTCTTTACTCGGTTGTCTGCGTTCAGACAGGCTTCTGTATACATTTGCGAGGCGGTGGACAATAGAGCTGTCTGCATGTGCTCAACCTGCTCCTGAAACCTTGGAGGTAGGCTGTAGAGTTCCTGGTTCTGGTCAATTGGGTCTGCATCGATGACCAAGACCTCATTTTCCGTGAGAATCCGCTCGATCCTGTCTAATCTACCCACTCCGCCAAGTGCCTTTCTGACGGCAAACGCCCCGTATGGCTTGTTTGAGGCTTTTAGCTCTCTGGCCTTGTCAAGAATGTCATCATCGGTGAACTTCCCACGTCTCCCTATGATATTTTTCATTTTTTGTAGCTCTTTTGCGTTAGTAATGACGATAATATAAGTCGACTTTTGTAATTTGTCACTTACAAAGTTACAAATTAGCTCTTACCAGCGTATATCGCCCTCTGATAAGTGTTCAATCTATAAGAAAGTCACGACAGAGAGACGGAAATGAGCGAACTAGCTATCTATTCGCCCCCAAAGCTCAAAGAGCCATCAGAGCTCTACGAGACGACAGATGTGGGGCTCTTGGGAGGGCTCTTTGCTGAGCGCAATAAGAAAAAAGCACTCATCGAGAAGGTATCCGGAGTGTTTAACAATCCAAACCTTACATCGGTGGTTCGACACTTCATCGACGGGAATGTTGAGTATGATCGGAGATGGGCTGCGAGGTCTCACGCCGACAAAATCTTTCAGAAGGGCGGGGCAATCAGCTCTTTGGACTCTGATTACTGGCAAAAAGCGATCAACCTGACTGACGTATACAGCGTTATGCCGCAGAAGCGCAGGGAGGAGTGGCAGGAGAATATCAAAATCAACAAAGTGCCAGAGTTCGAAGAGAACGTGGTCATTTCGACGCTGAAAGACCTGCTTTCTTCTCGGCAGAAGTTCTTGTCTGAGCGGGTTGACGGGATATTCAAGGGGCTTTCCGGTCATCACGTCACCAATAGTCCTTTCGGCTTTAACAAGCGAATGATCATGAATTATGTGGTTGAGCCAGACTGGGGTATGCCAAGACACGAAAAGTGCGGCTTGATCGACGATCTTCGGTCTGTCATTGGCAAGTTTACTGGTCGGGGCAACGTACCAGCAGGGATGACATACAGCCTTCTCAGCAGGCTCTACAAAGACACTGGCACTTGGTACGAAGTAGACGGTGGAGCACTCAGGCTGAAGGTCTACAAGAAGGGAACAGCTCATATGGAGATTCACCCTGATATCGCTTGGCGATTGAATGCGATTCTGGCGACTCTATACCCGGCTGCAATACCAAGCAGCGAGAGAAAGGCACCAAGAAGCAGAGTAAACATTGAGCCAATGAAAGAGACGATCTCTTGGGAGCTGATTAAGACCATTGGTGAGATGGGCAGCTACAAGGGCGATAACTGTCTCAGCTTCAAACACGCCAGTTGTAGTGGGTACGTGAAAAGTCAGATCATCGACCTGTTTGCTCGGTTGGGAGGCGTGTTTGATAGCAACGACATAGTATTTCCGTACCCAATAGAGGGAGTCAGAGCTCATCTGCTGGATACTGGAACACTACCCGACACAAAGAGCCACCAGTACTACCCGACACCTGAAATGCTCGCTTATCTGGCGGTAGAAATGGCAGAGATTGAAGAGAGTCACAAGTGCCTGGAGCCGTCAGCCGGTACAGGAAATCTTGCCGATCTGATGCCCAAAGATACATTATGTGTGGAATACTCTGATCTGCACTGCAAGGTGCTTGAGTCAAAAGGCTTTAAGGCACTGAACGGGGACTTTCTGAAGTATGCGGAAGACGCTGTTGAGCGGTTTGATCGAATAGTGATGAACCCTCCATTCACGAAGAATCAGGCGCTTATTCATCTTAAGGCCGCAGCCGATTTGCTCAAGGATAATGGGCGGTTGGTGGGTATTATGCCAGCCAGTCTGAAGGGGAAAAGTCTCTTTGCCGGATTCAACTTTGAGTGGTCGGAGACCTTCGAAAATAAGTTTGAGGGAACAGGTGTGATAGTGTCGATTGTAACGGTTGAGAGAGCGTGAGTGACCCTCACGGATATTTTGTGTTTTTTATGCTGATCGGTGCGCCTCTGCTGTGCATCGCAGCCTTCTTCATCTGCTATTGGTTGGACATAGAATGATAGAGAGAGACCCGTTATTCAGAGAATTTCTGGAAAAGAAGCCAGAAGAGGCAGGCCGGTACAAGGTGATTCTGTTTTTAATCCCTCAGCATGAGTGGCAGGATGATAAGTACGAAGAGACCGAGCTTGAGTTCGACGGCGAGTCTTGGAAGTACCCTGAGAATAAGGAGTGCGTAGTGAGCTACTTGTACCGGAAGAAATTAAGTAGCTGAGTTTCGAAAGTTGGAAATATGAGCCGCTCTTGTAGCGGCTTTTTTGTTCGTGGTTCGGGAACAGCGAACGGCGTTGATCAGATAGGGGGTTAGTTTTCAACGCTATTTTCAAAGTACTTGGCCTTTAAGCGATCAATAACCTCTCTACCGGACATAACTCTGCCTTTCTTAGCATCCTCCATCCCGAAAGAGGCTAGCCTCAATAATGCTATGGTCTCTCTGCGCCTCTCGCTGCTATCAATTCTCAAGCTCGTCTCCTTGTTTGGTCAGTCTAAATATAGGTCAAATTTGGTCAATATGAAAGGATTGACGGTTTTTGTAATTTGTAATTTGTAATTTGTGAGGTGACAAAGTACAAATTCAAAGCGAATTTCTTTAGTTTGTAATTTGTAAGTTTGTCACCGTACAAATTACAAACTTACAAATAGGCGGCAAAATATCACCATAATTAATCATTTTTGTTAAATAGGTGAAATTTGAATTTTTGGCGAATTTTGTTGCCCTTTTCCTTTGTCTTGAATACCCTAACATTAGTCCTGACAAAAACTCAGGGAGTTAGGGGGAGGTTAAGGAATGAGCAACTCGGTAATTTTGAAAGACCAATCTAATTTTTTGATGGTTACTGACAATAACCTTACAAATGACACCATCGAAAACCTCAAGGCGGTTTACTCCAAGAAAACGATCAAGGAATACACACTCGACCTCAAGCAGTACAAAAAGTGGCTGGATGATCAAATGTTGAGCTACGAGCTTCCGCACACTTCAACGATGGTCGCCAACTTCGCTTCTTTTATGGCTAAGTCCGGATTGAAGCCCTCAACCATATCAAGACGAGTAAGGGCTATCTCTTGGCTTCACAAAACCAGTGGCCTTGAATCCCCAACCAAAACTCAACTGGTCAGAGATACATTAAGAGGCATAAAGAACCGAAGAGCAGCGGAGGGACTGTCCAATGCTGAAGAGCAGAAAGCACCAATACTGGTTGACGATCTGAAGGCGCTGCTTCTTTCCTGTGGTTCAGACAACCTTGGTAAGCGAGACAAGGCGATGCTGCTAATTGGCTTCTTTGCTGCACTCAGACGATCCGAGCTGGTTGCCTTGCAGAAAAAGGACATAGCCGTAACTCTGAAAGGGGCGGATATCCGAATTGGCAAATCAAAGACTGACCAGGAAGGCGTTGGCAGTTACGTGTCCATACTGAGGGCTTCCGATCCAAACCTTTGCCCCGTTATGTCACTTGTTGACTGGTATAAGACCGCCAATATAGAAGAAGGCTATGTGTTCCGGCAGATACACGGCAAGAGCGGTAAGGTTCTTAACAAGGGAATAAGCGGTCAGACCGTCTCAGATCGCATCAAGCACTACTGCTATATAAACGGCTTGAGCCCTGCTGACTATGCTGGTCACAGTCTTCGTAGCGGTATGCTGACCAGTGCCGCAGAGAAGGGGAGTGAGCTGATACCATTAATGCAACATGCCAGACACAAGAATCCGGCTCAGACCATGAGCTATATTCAGAAAGCAAACCGTTACAAGAACAATCCGACTGAAGGGTTGATTTGAGGTAGGGTGCGGTGAGGTCTGGCAGGGCAAAGAGTCGATCTCGTATCGGCCCTTCTTGTTTCTACCCACCTAGCTCTACAAGATAATTTGCCGTCTAACACCTTCGTTTCATCACCTGCAAAACTCAATTACTATAAGCACAGTTCAATAGATAGCTCATAGGGGAGCGCAATGGCAATTCCGCAGAAGTATCACACCGCCCTGAATTGGGCTGATTACGGGGAACTAAAAGAGTTTCTATCCGGTCATGGGTATTATGCCGACTCTTCTGAGTCTGAGGATGATCTAAGAGAAGAAGTACGGAGAATGCTGGTTGAGGATGAGATCGACCCGTCTGATTTGGACTGGCTGACAGACAAGTACATTGAAGACTGATCTGACCTAAAACATCAAAAGCCCCTTAATTGGGGCTTTTTGTTGCTGCGTAGCACTCAACCGCACAAGATACAAAAAAGACAGCCAGACCGCCCCAACTCTCCATTCTTTTTGGTTGCGGCACCTCACCATAATGCTCTTCCAGATACTCAAAGATATCATCACCATGCTCCTGCATGGTCTTCATAGCCTCGTAGTATGCGACCGCTGGCATATATGCACCGGAGGCGCAACCGCCATAATTGATAGCGGCAATGTCATGTTCATCAAGGTCGAACTTGATCCACTTTGGCTGACTCATCCTAACAGACTCCGCACCCGATCTTCCGGCTCTTCGCCGTACTTCTCTTCCCACATACGGACAAGCTGATTTAGATTGCCGACCTCAACATAGTCTTTTCTCTCTTTGGCCTTTTCCAGTCTGTTTTTCAGAAAGAACAGATTTCTCTCTTTGCTCACAGGCCAAGCTCCATTTGCGCTGAGATTTCCTCAAAGGCCAGTCTGAACTCTTCCGAAGACAGAGCAACGATCATAGCGCCGTATTTGACAGCATATTGTCCTTTCTTGAGCTCTATCATGCCTCGGTCAGAGGTCTTCAGAAACACACCAGCTCCGGTAATGACGAGATGATTCTCAACTTCGGCTTCGATAGCCCACTTGAGCACTTCTACTTTGTCGCTGTATTGACAGGCCAAGGCGGTCGGTAATTTGAACAGATATTGCTTAGCCATTTTTCTTCGCCAGAGACTTCAGGTAAGAGCCAATGATGTACTCGCCAACTGACTTGTTTGAGGTCAGACCTAGCTTTCTTTTAACCGCATTGAACAGGCGAACCATTCCGGCATCCTTCATTTCGATGCGGAAATCGATACCGCCAGCTTCTCTCAGTCGTTGCTGATACTCTTTCTGGCGCTGAGCAGGGCTCATTGTTGAGCCGTATTTCGGCGGTCTTCCACGCCCTCTCTTTGGAGCTTGAACTTCTTCGGTCATAATCAGAAATAACGTAAGTATATACTTACATATTTTAATCCTGATTAAAAAATAGACAATCGTAAATGCCGCTATCTGTAGTGTCATTTAATTGCTTTTGCGAAATCTACAAGTTGAATGTGTGTATTATCACTAATTAAGACAGAAAACGTCTCAGATCGAACGGGAGATGCGAGGGATTGCGACAGAATCAAATATCAAGCATCATTGCATCAGGCCGAACTAAAATCAGAAGGATAGTTATGCCAAGGCTGATTGATATGGAAGACACCAAAGAGCTATTTGATGGCTTCAATGATCCTGATGAGAACCATGACAAGTATCTTCTTTACAAAGGTAAAAGCGGATTCGACCTTTCTGCAAAAATCGGTGTACAGACTCCGGAAGGCATTGAGCTCAAAGTTGTGGACTCTATTGTAGGGGGGCACAAGCTTGTTATTGTGGCTCTTGACCACAGGAATGAGCGGGTCAAGTACTACAACGCCGTTGATGAGGTTGATATCGATCTGCCGAACCAGTCAGATAGACCGGTTGCTCAGCTTATGATTTGGAGACACCCAAATTCTGATGATCTATCTGGCATCGTGACAAAGGTGTTCTTTGACTTCTTGGTAGAGGATTACAGCATTGTCGTCTCTGACAGTGAGCAGACCAGAGATGGTATGAGAATGTGGCAAAAATTTATAGGCGCTGCACTGAAGATAACCGATCTGAGTGTCTTTTCTTATGATCGCAAGAGCAAACAACTGTCACCGATAAAAAGCGAAAAAGACCTGTATAACGTATCTGGTTGGCTGTGGGGAGACTCCTCAATCCATGAGGAAAGACTGGCCGTGATTTCAAAGTAGCGGATGGTATACCATCCACCTAAACTGCTTCGCTTAACCTTTTGAATCCCAATCCTGCATAATCAAACTCATCAACCACGTTTTCGGCAAAGCCCGGAGTCTCATCGACCACCGAGAACCGCTCTCTTGCGTGTTTCATGGTGTGATTATTCCAGCCATCAGTAAAATCTACGATGAAGGCGACATTAGGCCCGGACTTCTTGGCTCGCAAACCACGACCAATTCTCTGTCTGAGTGCCACCTCTGCCTTTCCACCGCCAGCGAGAACAATCAGACCCACGCTTGGGACGTCAACACCAACGTCGAGAATGGTTGTGCCAATAAGAACATCAATTTCGCCCGTACCTAGCTTCTTGAGCTCTCTGGCTCTGGACTCCTGATTATCCTCACCCTTGATGAATGAGTGTCGAATGCCGTACTGGTTGAAGAGATTGCTAAGCCCAGTACCGTGTTTAACCTGCTGAACGAGCACCATGCAGGTGAGTCCGTAGCTTATGGCTCTTCGACACTCCTTGATGATCTCAAGATTTCTGGCGATATTCTCAGTGATGCCCGCAACGTAGGCTTTCTGCCAAGGGGTGCTGCGAGTGATACGCTCTGGTTTCTTGGTCTGTATGCGCTTGAAGTAGGGTTTGGCGAGAATGCCTCTGTCGATCAAGTCCTTCTCAGTCACCTTGATCCCGATTGACCCTGAAGCGGCCATAAGTTGCATGTTTGAGCCTTCGTCACTCTTCATGAACGGTGTAGCGGTGAGTGCCAGGCGATACCAAGCATTCGTGCAGGCATTGGCTACCCGATAAAACCCATCTCCGGAAACTTCGTGTGCCTCTTCCAGACAGAGAAACTCGATGCCCTTGAGAAACTTGATGGTCTCCTGCCGCTTCTCCTCATGCTTCCTGACCTTATCGGATATCTTCTTGGCGAGTGCGTCACGGTCAAGCGGTCTTTTCGCCTCAACAGCGTCTCTGACCTTCTGAATTTTCGCTTTGAGCTCTGCTGGAATTTGCCTCACTGTGCGAGTGTTCGTGGGTAGCTTCAGAAGCTTCAGAGATTGTTCTACAAGCTTTTCCGTCTCTTCAATATGCTTCTCTACTGCTTTCTCTATTTCGCTCTCTAATCGCATGGGGTTTAGTCTGAGAGCAAGTGTCCCGACGATACCGAAGTTGACTCCGTGAGGTCTCGGATTCCACTGCCCATCACCCACGATACCAACCGATCGCTTCATGCTGCGCTCATAGTTTTCTGCCATTTGGTACATGAGAGACTTTCGGGTTGTCAGGAATAGAGTGGCTCGGTCAATTCGTCTTGCACACATTTTAAATACGAGCGATTTGCCGCCACCTGTTGCCACCTGTGCGATAAGTCGCTTCATGACCACCAAGCGATCCATAACTTCTGGCTGATAGTCGTACCGGTCGCTGTACCCAAACTCACTTACGATTGGTCGCTTAATCCCTAACGGCTCTGGAATCGGCTTTGTCTTGACGATCACTCGATAGCCAATTCTTTCCAGCTTCTTCTTGATCATGCGAACAAAGCCGGTGGGGAACTGATTCTTGCTCATCTGGAACATGGAAAGACAACCGTCCCAACTTGTTCCCTTTGTTGCGTACTCGGCGTTTTTTATTTCGTAGCTGAGCATGTCAGAAATAAGAAGCCGAACCTCTCTTGGCGGATCGACAAGTTGAGCGACTACGGGGTTATGAATGATTTTTACGATCTTGGTCATTAATTACGGCTCGACAAATTCAAGGTCTCGAATAGCGTCCTTGTCGAATGAATAGGTCTTTTCGCATCCTGCATCTTTGTTCTTTATGGCGATCAGACAGTCATTAAAGCGAGGCTTTTTTGTCTCGTAGAGCTTCACGGCTCGCCCAATTTTATCTTCTGACTCAACAACAATTTCTCGACAATTCAGGAGCCACTTCATAGTGTTAATGACGGTGGATTTTGGCTGCTTGTACCCTCTTGATAGCGAAAACTGAATCTCGACAAACGTGGTTTCCGAAACAAAGCCCTTGTTCTCTTCCGACAGGGATTCGAGTAGCGAGGCTGCAATACCCCTTTGCTTTACACTTTTCTGGTCGTCGGTAAAAAAGCGAATCAGGATATTGGAATCTAAACCAACCAACTTAACGCTACTCATC
The DNA here is from genome assembly GCA_011763505.2 of Lythrypnus dalli. Classification (NCBI taxonomy): domain Eukaryota; kingdom Metazoa; phylum Chordata; class Actinopteri; order Gobiiformes; family Gobiidae; genus Lythrypnus; species Lythrypnus dalli. The sequence continues at coordinate 11,049 of JAADKR020355354.1, read as the reverse complement.
TTTGAATCTCTCTGTGTAGCCTTCAGCAATGGCCTCCTTGATTTCTTCATCAGTAAGCGATATGTCGGTCTTTATAATTCCAGCCATATCCATTATTGATCTCGACTTTTTTCTCAGAAAGCATTCGCCATTTTCATCGAGCGCAAAAAGTACCTTTCCGCCATTCTCTAGGCCAAGAGCTTTTCTTATCGCCACAGGTATTGTCACCTGCCCTTTGCTTGTTACTGCCGCCTCTTTCATGACTCATTACCTTTTGTTGATTTCATTACATTTTAGTAATGAGTTTTAATTATTGCAATGAAAAGGACTCTATAGCCAACATCTCTATAAGTATTTAATATATAAGTAAGCACTTACTTATATGTTTTTCCATGACCAAGCTATCAATTACCTACGTAGACCCAACGGTTCTCAAGCCGAACCCTTGGAATCCAAACGTGGTTGACCCAATCAACCAAGAAAAAATCGCAGAGTCTATCCGGACTGAGACATTCTTCAGGCCGATCATCTGTCGTGAGCTGAAAGACGGTACGCTTGAGATTATTGGTGGCGAGCATCGAACCAAAGCCTCTGTTGATATGGGCATCAAGCAAGTCCCCGTCATCAATCTTGGTCGAATGAGCGATGGAGAGGCCAAGCGAAAGACACTGCTGGACAACGGGCAGTACGGCGACAATGACAACGACCTTTTACTGTCCATGCTTTCCGATCCGGATATGGGCTCTGCTGAAGACCTGCTGGCGATCCTGCCAATCGATGAGGCGGAGCTGGCTGGTCTGTTCGAAGCCTCAAGCCTTGATCTGGACGACCTTGATCTGGACGACGACTCCGATGACTCCATTGATCTCGATATTCCAACCTCCTCTTCCATCAAGCAAAGCCAGATTCTTCGATTCAAGGTGGCTGTAGAGGACGCTGCCGATATCGCAGACCTGATTACACGCACCAAGCACGAGCAGGGGTTCACGGAATCCGACGATCTGACCAATGCTGGCGATGCTCTCGTATTTATTCTCAAATCAATGGTGAAACAGTGACCGCTATCAAAGATGAATCCGCAGTGGGTGAACAGAGAGCCATTGACTCCATTTACCCATACGAAGGCAATGCCAAGATTCACGACAAAAAGCAGGTTAAGGAGCTTGCTGAGTCCATCAATGAGTTTGGCTGGCGCTCCAGAATCCTGATCGATGCTGACGGCGTAATCATTGCCGGTCATGGTCGTCTCGAAGCGGCAAAGCATCTTGGCCTTGAGACTGTGCCAGTGACCATCGCCAATGATCTGACCCCTGTTCAGGTCAAGGCTCTTCGTCTCGCAGACAACAAAGTATCCAGCACCAAATACGACACCAATCTTCTGATGGACGAATTGGAAGGGCTTCACGTTGGAGATGACTTTGATATGTCCAAGTGGTTCGACGACAAGGAACTTGAGTTTGCCACTTTTGATCTTGGCGAAGTTGATCTCGACGCATTGACCGATGACATATCCATCGATGTTGTGGAGCACAGCGAATCTACCCACCGAGAGCTTGAGTCTGAAAAAGGGACCGAATACCCGGCTACTTCTGTACTTGGTTTCTCCAAGGTCAATGCAGATCAGAGAAGGGTACTTTCCAGAATGATGATGCACTTGGAAGAAATGACCGGTCTACGGGGTGCTGAAGCTCTGGCTGATCATGCTCACCAGTTCATTTTCAATCTGAGCGAGGCGATGCCAAGTGACTTCGAATAGTTACCTGATCGACAAGCGATTCTCTGGCTCGGTCGAACGCTCTATTCGGGTTATGGAGTGTGCTGAGGCATTCGGTCTCGGACTTGAGGACAAGAGTTTTGTTATCTACGACAACCTGACTCTTGAGGTCAATCAGGGCGATATCGTCTACATCACTGGTCAGTCTGGATCGGGCAAGTCGCTTCTTTTGCGTGAGTTGGCGCATCAGATATCCAACGAACAGCCGGTAGCCAACATCGATACGGTAGAGCTTGAAGACAAGCCTCTGATCGATCAGGTGGGTAAGAGCATGGACGATGCCATTCGCATTCTCTCTGCTGCTGGTCTGAACGATGCCTACCTGTTTATTCGTAAACCTTCCGAATTGTCAGACGGACAGCTTTACCGATTCCGGATAGCCAAGTTAATGGAGTCCGACTGTCGTGTATGGGTGGCTGATGAGTTTGGCGCAGTGCTGGACAGAACCACAGCCAAGGTTGTCGCATTCAATCTTCAGAAGCAGGCCAGAAAGGTTGGTGCAACTGTAGTAGTGGCAACAACACACAAAGACCTTTCCGAAGAACTTGGCCCCGACTTGATGATCGACAAGCGATTTCGTGAATGGCTAAACATCGAAAGAAAAGGAGAGCCGTCATGAAAGGCTTTGCATTGATATTAGCAGTGTTGATGATGACTGGCTGTGCCACTCAGGAACAAAAGGACGAGGTTAAAATCCTGAAGCGACTGCACCAGTCAGAAAGAAAAATCGAGCGGGGTGAGTCTCTCAAGAAATCAGGAGAGTCTATTCAGATCAGAGGCGAGTTTATCATCTCCAATGGCGAAAGTGAGCGTGACGCTGCCTACAAAGAGTTGATGGAGTCAATCGGGGGCGTTGAGTGACGGAGGTTATTGTTGCTCGAATAGGTGGCGCAAAAGGCCGCTTCTCGATGATCGACGGCATGGTAGTCGAGCAGGGTGATAAGGCCGATTGGGATGCTCTACACGCTCTCCACTACAAGGCTGAGTCTCTGCCTGCCGGTTGCCGGTTTTATCGATGCAGGACGGCTGATGGAGACTTGGTGGGGGTAGTCGTACTCTCTACGGTATCTCTTCTGCTGTCACCACGTCATCTGGTATTTCCAAACCTGAAGCCCGGCAATGACACCACTCTGAGTAATACGCATCGGGCAAACTGGCTAAACGCCAATCTCAGAAGAGCCAGCCGGATAGTTACCGACACTCTGTTTCGAGGGGTTGGTGTCAGCTATCGGATGCTCAATCTGGCGATGAGAATTGAAGGCAAGCGGTATATTGAAATTCAATCCTCAATGTCAAAGTTCAACCCGTTTGACGTTAAGGCCGGATTCAAACACGCACACCTGAAACCTGCCGCGGCCTATCAGAGAGGGTTTAATTTCTTTCGGACTCTGTTCGAGGCGCACCCTGCCGATCATCAGGCGATTATGAAGGAATTTAACTCACTTCCTGCCAGTGCCAGGTTCGCCACTGAACGCAAGATGCGGGATTTCTATTTCAAGAACAGTTGCAAAGAGAAGACCGGCTCGAAAAACATCGGCAAGGGTACTGAGCGAGTCGATGCAATGCCGTTCGACAAGCTTCTGTCCGAACTTCAACAGCTGGTGTTTGCCTCTCCGGTCTATGGGATATGGAAGAACCCCGACTATCAAAGGGATATTCCTAAAAGCCTGCCTCTTTCCGCCTTCGACCTTCAGTTACCTACCGAACCTCTGAGGGTTGACCTGCTATGAGAATGACCACCAAACAACGACAAATTCTGGACACAGTGATTGACCTGTCAATTGATGAGTCCGGAGCTCTTCACACGATTGATATGGATGAAATCGTTGAATCGCTTCCATACAAAACCACCAAACAGTCTTTTCAGTTCAGCCTGCGAGCCTTGATCAAACACGGCATGATCGAGAAGGGTGAGGTTGAGCTTAGAAGGCATCGAAATCGAAGACCGCTGTTTGTTACCGAAAAAGCTCTCGCAATGATGAGGGTTGATGTTGATCAAGAGGCGGTAAATCTTCTGATTATTTAATAAGTAACCACTTGCTTATTTTTTGAGCGCAGTAGAGAATCGACCTGTCTGAATCTTGTTCTAGCATGGACTCTCGGTTCTCTGCCTATCAGCGTTCCCTACTCGCATTTAGAGACCGAGATTTTTTTATGGCTCGACTGACAGCCAAGCAGTATGAACAAGCCAAGATCATGTGGCGATCTGGCGACTACCGACTTCAAGACATTTCCGAAAAATTTACCGTTACTGAAGCTGCCCTGCACCGTCGATTCAAGCGTGATGAGGTAAAAAAGGGCTCTGATCAGGAAATTCATCGCAAGGCTCTCACTCAGGCCATCGAGAATACCGCTGCTGCCAAGGCATCCGAACTCGCACAAATTGCAATTGAGATCAAAGAGCAGGTTCTCAAAGGCACAAAGATGATCAATCAACGAATGATCTACGAAGTGGCAAAGGCCACCAAGGAGGGTCGTGCGCTTGGTAATCATCTCTCCGACTTCAAGGCCCTCAATGAAGTCGCCAAAGGGCTTCAGACTAACTATCGTACCGCCTCTGAAATTCTCGGACTAAATAAAGAGTCCACTGAGTCCACCGAACTTCCGGAACTGACTGTAAAAATCATGGATGAAGAAGACGTTCGTCGTATCCGTGAGCAGCAGGAAGCCGAGCTTGAGATGCTGGTTGGCGGCAACAGTCAGGAGATATCCGACGACATTATTGCCGGAGATACCGACGAGCTGACGGCTGAAGATATTGAAATCGTTGAGGAAGAGTAACCTTGAGCGGTTTAAATATCAGCTTGCACCCAAAGCAGGCGGAGGTTCTTAGCTCACCGCATCGATTTAAGGTCATTTGTGCCGGTAGACGTTGGGGAAAGAGCTTTTTGTCCATGTTCGCTCTGGTTGAACAGGCGACAGCGGGGAGAAAGCGAAAAGTTTGGTACGTTGCCCCATCGTACAGAATGGCTAAGCAGATCATGTGGAGCGAGTTGATTGATAATGTGCCTAGAGAGTGGGTGACGAGAGTTCATCACACGGAGCTATCTATCACGCTCAAAAATGGCTCAGTGATCGAATGTAAGGGAGCTGACAACCCCGACTCTCTTCGTGGTGTTGGTCTGCACTATTTAGTGATGGACGAGTTTCAGGACTTCAAGCAGGGGGTCTGGGAAAAGGTACTCCGACCAACTTTGGCTAGAGATCAAGGTCATGCTTTAGTCATTGGAACGCCAAAGGGTTACGCAAACCTGTACGATCTTTACAAAATCGGACAAGGTGAAAACCTGCAATGGAAATCATGGCAGTTCCCCACCATTACCAGCCCATTTATTCCGGAGGCCGAGATTGCCGCTGCTAGGCAAGACATGGACGCTGCCTCTTTTCGTCAAGAATTTGAAGCCAGCTTTCAGAGTATGTCCGGTAAGGTGTATCACGCCTTTAATCGACACATTCATGTTGGCAAATACGAATTTGATCCGAAGCTGCCAATTTGGGTAGGGCAAGATTTCAACATTGACCCAATGTCCTCTGCGATCATGCAGCTACAGCCGAATGGCGAACTCTGGATCGTGGATGAGCTCAACATGCCATCTTCCAACACGGTTGAGGTCTGTGATGAGCTGGAAAGAAGGTACTGGCGGCACACAAACAAGATAGTAATTTACCCAGACCCTGCGGGAAATAACCGTCAACATGCGAGGGGCGAGAGTGATCTTGATATATTCCGAGAAAAGGGGTTCAAGAGGATAAAGTTTCGCCGCAAGCACCCAAGGGTTGCTGACAGGATCAATGCGGTAAATCGTATGCTGATGGATGCGGCAGGGAACATACGTCTGCGTGTAAATGACAGGTGTAAGACGGTCGTTACCTGCTTTGAGCAACTCCTCTACAAGGAGGGAACAAGAGATGTAGATAAGGGAATGGGGATCGAACACATCGGTGATGCCTTGGGATACGCCATTGAGCTGGAATTTCCAACAAGACAGGTTCAGATTGCCGGAAGAAGTCTTTAATTGGTTTTTGTTTGTAAGTAAATGCTTGCTTTTCCGAATCGATTATTCGGTTTTTTCATGCCACACTGAGGTGGTAGCCGGAAGAGAAGAAGTTTTATTACTTTTTAACTAAAAAGTAATCAAAAAGGCGATTTTTCCGGTTGCCACGGACGTTATGTCTATTCCTTAACTGGTGTCGGTGTGAAAAATGGCGTCCGTGTCTGTTAACACTCTTGATTCGATAAATCAGTTTATCGTTCTCAATTGTAAAACTCTAACCGCTATTGAGATGGCAAAGAGACTCGGGGTTTCTGTTCAGTCTGTTAAAGGCAGAGCCAAGAGACTAAAAGCTAAAGGGTTTGACGCCGGACTTAAAAAGTTTGGAAATTCACACCCAAAAGCCATTCACTCTGAAGAAGATGTTGAGTTGTGCCGGAGCCTGAAAGAAGTTGGCTTATCTGCTCGGTCTATCTCTGAAAAGATGGAGATACCGTACAATACTGTACGAAAAATCATCTACTTTAACTGTCGTTTTAATGGCTAGCCTGTAGGTTTTGCAGCCATGCGTTTTGAGTTGTTATACCCCATTATAAAAAGATTAATATTATTAATATTATTAATACTAATACTATTAAATAACTTAATTACTTATACATACTTTACGGCTTTTGAACCGTAATTGTCCTCATAGTTCGGCTGCGCCTCACACGATCCTGCGGATCGAATTAATATTTTAACTCTCCGGAATGTTATTTCTGCTCTGTTTTGAAAATTACGTCTGAGAATTGTCAAAAACATCGTCGGGAAGCGTGTTTATTTTCGATCTGAGAGCACCTTTCGTTAAATACGCTTCATCGTAGCTCTTCAATAAAAGGTGCTCTTAAAACGCTTTATTTTCAATTTTGCGGTATTTGACTTAATCGGCGTTATTAATTATTATTAATCCTGATTAAAAACGAAAGGAGAGGGGAATGTCTGACGAACAAACCAAAGTAATAACGGCTCATATTCCGAAGTCGCTTTTTGAAAGTGTGGAGAGCGGTGCAAAGAGAATGGAGAGGTCTAAAAACTGGATCATAAAGCAGGCTCTTGAAAATTGGATCGACAATGAGGAAGAAAAGCACAGACTCACTCTTGAGGCACTTGATGACGTTGATAATGGTAGATTGATTAGTCATGAAGATATGCTGGCTTGGGCAGAGAGTATCGACTCTGAAAACCCACTTCCTCTTCCGGAGCCAAACAGGAAATGAAAATAGTTTGGTCTGCCGCTGCTTCCAGAGATATAGATAGAGTACGAATATTTCTTCAACCTTCGAATCGTGGAGTTGTAAAGAGGTTGATCGTTTCCATTATGAAAAAAATGGATTTGGTCGCTCAAAACCCAAGAATGGGGGAAAGATTGTCGAGGTTTACAAATAGAGAGATCAGAAAGGTTGTTGTCGGTGGATATGAGGTGAGATATGAAATATTAAATGTTGAGGTCGTCTTGCTAAGAATACTTCACCAAAAAGAACACAGATAAGGGGCTAACCGCCCCTAATTCAATCAAGCAACCTTAAAGTATCGATTACCCTTCTTGAAAATCAAACCTTCCTGAACCAGTGCCTCAAAGTACTCAGCCGCCTTCTCCGCACCGATGCAAAACTGCTTCATGACCTGTCGCTTGGATGGTGACAGTGCGTCTTTTTCGATGGCTTCCTTCACCTGCACAAACGCTTCTTCCAATGCTACTGGTGACTGCTCTTGGGTGCTCTCAGTAGCATTGGCAGAATGCGCTTCAGTAGCATGGTAGACATTCATCTCAGTAGCATTAGCCGCATTGCGTAAAAACGCTTCCAGCCCAGTTCCGACGATAGATACAGAGGAGTCGCACTTGACCTCCGAATGCTTCTGGGAAGCATAAATGAAATGCTTCTGAGGTGCTTCCGAGTAGCATGGCTCAGTAGCACCAGTAGCACCAGTAGCATTGCCGAGAAGCATTCCAGAAGCACCGCCCGTAGTGTCACTCATATCGGTTTTCTCGCCAGTTCTTAACGACACATTTTGCTCAATGGTCTGATAGAAAAACACCGACATTGCTACTTCCAGTAGCACCGAAAACAAAACAACCAGAGCCATTTGAGCGGACTCAAGTGTAATGCCGGAGACAGAAGCAATAACGCCAGCAAGAGCCGTTAGAGAAGTGCCGGAGTTATTGCTGAGGACAACGGGTGCTTCTGGTGTTTCCGGATATTGACGGCTGCTCATTCGATCAGAAATGAACTCGGCTTGCTTCCGGAGTGATTCATTTTGAGCCTTGATTGGATTGGCGTTGCTTTGAAACCGAGCCTGGGACTGGTAAAAGGCAATCGCCTCGTTGTTCTGGCTGATCTCGGCTTGAATACTGACAAGCTGAATCTCATCGGCCTTTTGCTGCTGATCGATCAATTCAACGGCTTTCTCGTATCCGGCGGTGTTTAATTCGTATTCTTTTTGGTCAGCCTGAATCAAAGCGAAATGCGCCTGTGAATTTTGCAGGCCGGTCATTCCATCTCTTTGAAGACTGCCAATGCTGCCCATGACACTTACCGAAGAAAGTACCAGAAACAAAGCGGCATTGGCGTAAAATGAAAAGTCGTTTCCTTCACGGCTGTTTTTTAGTGCCTGAGAGATCAGACTCAGCTTTAACAATTCCAAAGCAACGGCAATGCCACCATACAAAAATTTGTAGGCCGTGGTTGTGCCAGCTTGGGAAAACAGATCAACGGAGAGTTTTAAACTGATCAGGCCGCTAATGATCAGGCCGAGAAAAATGATTGGGTTGCTGTTCTTTTTCATTTTGATACCTACTTCGCCAAAAGTCCGTGTTTCGGTTTATTTTGGCAAAATAGGTTTTATGGGGCAAACTTTTTGTTAGTCCTGATCCCTAAACAGTCTTCGATAGTGGTGAACATACAGAATCACTACGGCTTGGCTGTCTGGCTCAAATCTGTAAATGATAGTCATTGGGCTATTCGGTATAACAAACTCACTTGTGTTGTATATCTTGCCAACTTTTCCGGCAAGAGGATTTGTCTGTATCATTTCGACCGCTTCAAATATCTCATCGATAACGTCATTCATCACTGCCGGATTTCTGATCTCCATATAATCAATCCACTCGTCCAAATCTTTATCGGCAGTTTCCATCCACACAACATTCATCGGTCGAGTCTCTCCATTATTCTATTTTTTACCTTTTCGTGCGGTATCAGCTTGGCTTTTCCAGATTCAAGAAGTGCAATTCTTCTTTCGGTCTCGTCGATTATTCTCTGGTTGTGATCGACGTACTCTTTTATGGCCTCCCTCATAATGAAATTTGCATCTCGATTGCAAATCTTGGCTATTTCATCGATTGCCTCGCTTTGCTCCTTTGACATACGAACGGTTCTTGCGGTGGTTTTTGACATTTCTCTCTCCTTATTTCTGTGGTTATTAGAATCTATTGTATACAAGGATTAACAAAAATCAATTCTCATGCTATTGTTAAAAGGTAACAACAAGTATTAATCAGGAGAGAGGAATGCCCACTGTGAAACTTGACAAAGAAATGGAAGGTAGAGTTAAGGCTCTTGCAAGCTCAAAGCAGAGGTCTTCACATTGGATTATGAAGCAGGCCATTGAGAGGTATGTAGAAGAGGAGGAGTTTGACGCTGCTCTCTTAAAAGAGGCGCAGGAGTCAAAGAGGCATTACGAAGAGACCGGACTTCATCTGACTGGCGAAGAGGTAAATAGCTGGCTTGCCAAGTGGGGAACCGAAGAAGAGTCGGAGATTCCAAAGTGCCACGTTTGATTGTTTCCGACAGAGCAAGACTTGGTTTAGAAAAATGCCGAAAATTTCTAAAAATCAAGAATCCGGAAGCATCAAAAAGAGCTTCAGAGGTTATCCGAAAAGCCTTTGCCGTTGCGCTTTCCAATCCACTTTGCGGATCGCCATTGTCAGATGATCCAAGAACGAGAAAGATGGTGATTGACTTTGGCGACAGTGGATATGTCTTCACCTACGAGACAAAGACCGAAACTGGCGAAGTTTCAATATTGTCTTTCAGACACCAGAAAGAAGATCAGTTCTAATCAAGGGGCGAAAACCGCCCCTCTTTCTCAATCAGGCAAACACGCCAAACTTCTTAGGTGGCTCGTAAGTCTGCTCAACACCTTCCTCATCAACAAACTTGATTGGGTCAATGCTGTAAACGGACGTGTACTTTCCCATCTTGGCCGGATCAGCGAACACCTCTTCATAAGTGCCAAGAACCTCCAAACATTCCAGAGAATCAAGCACCTCCTGATTCTTGGCTTCAACAATGCGGATCAGTGCCAGCGTCTTACCTTCAGGGTCGCTGTACTGAAGCGGAGTCTTGGTTAATTGAAGAGTCGGCTCGCCTTCTTCGTCTATCATCTTCAGGCGTGCCAGCTCTTCACGGAGACTGGCCAGGCTAGGGCAGTAGGTTACAACGTCTTTAAACATCAGTGATTCTCTTGGTAATAAACGTCAAAGGAAGAGTAGTGCAAAACACCACTCTAGCCCAAGTTGGCAATTTGTTCGGGGGTTAAGGCTCGATGCCAGATGCGGAAGTTTTTGATATGGCCGAAGATATAGTAATTTTCAGAGCCTGACTCTCTACCTATAGATAACCTTTTAGCGGCATTGTCTCTATCAAATATATGAACTTCACTGACACTTGCTTTTCCGTAATTCAAAGTATCGGTATTTTCCTTTCTGGTTACGGATACATTGACAGGTGACCTGTTCTCCGATTCCAGATCATGAGCCGTTGTTTGATCGTATGGGTTGTTCTGCTCCAACACAGCGCCATTAGTCTGAAATAAGTGGACTCTGCTTCTTCTGATGCCAAAGCCCTCGAATTGATAAATCATCCTTCTGACTCCGGGATCTCCGAATGAACTTGCAATGACAGAAATGGTGTAGTCTTGAAGTCTGAAATTGCTCGCATCTATTTGCAGATTTTCACCAGCCCTAGTCGCCGGGCTGCCGTTAGTCGGAATATAAGAAGAGGCGAAGGGGAGTCTTTCAAATTGAGGGCAGGACATTAGAAATTCGGTAACGGTATATTTGGCGTTGCCGTCTGACCCAATCCACAGATGAGGGTCAGAAGTGCTGGATGAGCTAGCCTTCCCTTGTCCGGTAAATGCCAGCCTTTCCCACGACCCAGTAAAGGTCACGTCTCTGAAGTTATCCTGAACATTGCCAACATTTGTGACATAAACTTTTACAACCTCACCCTTAACCCCCTTCACCCAATAACTTGCTGATACGTA
>JAADKR020355205.1:0-16070 GCA_011763505.2 Lythrypnus dalli | reverse complement strand
GTGTTCCACGACCGGGACGAAAACCACACTGCTCCTCCTGAATCCGAGGTTCGACTATCGGTCGGATTCTCCTCTCCCGTACACTGGAGTAGACCTTACCGGGGAGGCTGAGAAGTCTGATCCCTCTGTAGTTGGAACACACACTCCGGTCCCCCTTCTCATCCACCCCCGGGGCTTTGCCACCGGGGAGCTTACAAATCACCTCGTGACTTCAGTCCGGGTGATGGATGAGTATCCCTCCGAGTCATCAGTCTCTGCTTCCTCATCAGAAGACGTGACGGCGGGATTGAGGAGATCCTCGAAGTATTCCTTCTACCGTCCGACAACATCCCCAGTTGAGGTTAGCAGCTCCCCACCCGCACTGTAAACAGTGTTGGTAAAGGACTGCCTTCCCCTCCTGAGGCGCCAAATGGTTTGCCAGAACCTCTCCGAGGCCGACCGGTAGTCCTCCTCCATGGCCTCCCCGAACTCCTCCCAGACCCTCATCAGCACCTCCAAATCCGAGGACATGGTTCTCGACTGGAAAAAGGTGGCTTGCCCTCTCCGTGTCGGTGGAGAGTCCTTGCCTCAAGTGGAGGAGTTCAAGTATCTCGGATTGTTGTTCACGAGTGAGGGAAAGATGGAGCGTGAGATCGACAGGCGGATCGGTGCAGTGTCTGCGGTGATGCAGTCACTGTATCACTGACCGTTGTGGTGAAGAAGGAGCTGAGTCGAAAGGCAAATTGATCTTGATTTACCGGCCGATCTACGTTCCCACTCTCATCTATGTTCACGAGATTTGGGTAGTGACCGAAAGGACAAGATCGCGGATACAGCATTGAAAATGAGATTCCTTCACAGGGTGGCTGGACTCACCCTTAGGGATAGGGCGAGGAGCTCAGTCATCCGGGAGGGGCTCGGAGTAAAACCGCTGCTCCTTCACGTCGAGAGGAGCCAGCTGAGGTGGCTCGGGCATCTTTTTCGGATGCCACCTGGACGCCTCCCTCGGGATGCGTTCCAGGCATGTCCCCTCGGGAGAAGGGATTTGTACAATGTTTTGATTTGTCTTCAAAATGACAACAAAAAGTTATAAACCGGTGGAAAAAAGCAGTTGAAACTTGATTGTATTTCAGTATTATTTTGAACGGAAAGTTAATTTTAATTTTGTTCTGCAGTAAAAGGTTTCAATTTTGAGACTAAATACATATACATCTGAATTTTGCTTTTGCTTTCTAAATAGATTATCTTTCCCTACTCGGAGAATAAATAAATAACTTGTATGTTAACGTGCCAGTGTTAGTGTAAAGCCGTGTACGTCAAGTTGAATTAGTGAAAGGTTCGGTGTCTCCAGTGGCCTTGCCTGTGGCACATGTAGTGTTCTGTTGTGTTCGCAGATTGACCTCGTGCCTGGAGCGCCATGTGAATGACATTGGCAGCAAATTTGGTAATTATGTCACCATTGTTTAGATTTGTTTGACACTTGCACATGGGTGCACATCAGCTGGTCATAGCGAGGCTTCATAGCTTCTTTTGCTGTGTGCCGTCCTCCAGTTAAAGGTATGCATTAGTTCGTATATATAGAAAAGATTACTTAAAGGCAGACATTGATGGTGAAAACATTGCTTTTTCATTAGTCAATGTTACATTTTTCTGCTAGTTTTTTTCCTTAACATCTTAGCTTTAATGCCAGAGTAGATAAAAGGTAAAACTCTCCCTTTGCGATGCATAGTTTATGACTTTGTTCAGCAAGGGAGTCAGAGAAATCAAGGAAATCACTACGAGCAGAGCAGCCTTTCTGTCTGTTTCCAGACACCGGGCATTAATATGTGAGCAAAATATATTTCCTTTCAGGGAATCTCCACAGATGGAGAAAAGGCCAGAAAAAAAAATATCCCAAATGCAAAAGCTCAATTCCTTCGAAATAAGGTTCTCTTTACTCTCTTGCAACAAGATCTCTACTTTAGTAACACTTACAGGCTTCAAACATTCCAGAATGTGCTTAAGTATTTCTGAGGGATTTGTCGATATCGAATTTGTAGCCAGATTTCCAATCCAATCCCAAAAAACAAGGCTTTTTCTTTATACATATTTTCCCACTAATAACTACCTTATTCAAAAACGAATCAAGATCCAAAACCCTCTCTGAACAAATTGTAGTACCTAATACATCAACAATCAATAAAACTAAAAATGATGTATACCTTGCTCAGTTCAAATATTTTTGGCCATTTTTATGCCTAAAACAACATTATTTTTAATCAACAGTGTCACATTTTGGTGAAACGTTTAAAGCTACTCCATTGTTGCCACACTGTATTAATAATGTTTGGAGGCCTTTTTACTCAAGATCATAGCTATGTTCAAAGAATCGGCCATGATGTTTTGTTTGGATTGATTGAAGTGGGGCTTGACATACAGTACCTTATTTGCACACCAGGCCCAGACAATGCAGGCAAAGTCAAACCAATCTTATAAATGTCGAATGTCGAACAACATTAGGGATTTTTTCCTCATAAAAGCCTTTTTTTATGGGAGCAATGAGCCAGTTGCCAGAACAGATGCATGAATAATCAGACATTTAGCTTGAAGGACTTGTGGTTGTGAGCTCATGATGAACGTCTGCTCGGGAGACGTCTGGTTGGCGATCAGATTTTGCAATATCACAGTGGACCAATATGCTAATATATGACAGCCACTGATCGCCTCATCTCTCTTTAGCGGCATCATTATAGGCTCTAAAAACTTTATGGCACCTCGATGAGATTGATCTATAGTGAATTGTTTACGTTCTGGAAACAAACCTGTTTTTTTATTTTACCTCATCAAAAACATAATCAGGAAAGGTTTTCTCTCATGGTTTCCTCGTGACAGTATTACATCATTGTATACAAAACCTGGAGTCATATTAAAATGGGTTCATCGCAGCTCCCTGGATTGGCTTGCTTGCCGTTGTTTGCATCACCGTGTCATTCCCACGGATACCAACTCAGAATCGTGTCCAGCTCAAACAAGCTGGTCCTAAAATACTAAAATATCTTTTCTGGTGTACCCAAATCCATGTATGTATGTCCACTTTAAGTAACCTCATTTAGAATGCTTTTGACAAAAAAATAGATGAGTGTATTTGCTAGGACATATTTCATTTATTATAATCTAAGGGAAATGTCATTGAATTTTAAGTATCCATAAAACATACAATACTTAAGCAAATGAACAAACTCACAAATGTACAAACTGCACTTTGTAGTAAAATTAATACAATGCACAATAAACAATCTCTTGACATCTTAGAATTTTGAGTTATCTTGTCTGTCAACACTTAAAACTATATTCTGCAGCTTTGCATTTATTTAAGTCTAGCTGGTGAAAGCATGGATTTTTCATGCAGTGGTCAATGTTGAGATTTACACATAGTTTTTTTCTATATCTTAGCTTTTGTGCCAGAGTAAAAAAAAGATCACTCTCCCTTTGCGGTGTTTATTTGAGTTTCAGAAAATCAGAAAGTGGCACCGATAGCGACACTTTCTTGCCTTCTCACTCGTGATCCCCTTCACCAATATTGACATGATTTGCATCCACGTCTAATACGAGGATATGAATATATAATAAAAATGTTGGTAATTTCCTCTCAGAGCATTTCAGAAGCGGAGAGGCAGACAGCAGGTATGACGTATGCACATACAATTTGACAAAGCCCCTTTTCTCAAAATGAGCTTTTTTTTACACTCTGTTATCAACATCATTTTATATCTTAGTGTGTATATTTTATCATTAGTCTATTTTATTGCATGCCTTATAGTCATAGAGTTAGATATTCTATATTTATCCTTATTTGTTTCATGTTGCACAGATGTACCACAAAACATTCCTAGTTTCTGAACTCCTCACAATGGCAATAAAGCGGATTCTGTGTCTGATTCTTATTCTGACATCTCCACTTTAGGAGCGCCTAAAAATTCCAACCTGTTTTAATCTTGGGTTTAATATGTCCAAAGTATGCTCAGAGGGATTTTTTAATATTTAATTCCTAGCCTATTGAGCATTGAACCCTGAAATAACATGCACATTTTGATTTTTTCACTAATACCTAGCTTATAAAAACTAAACCAGATATCCAAAATTCCCCTTGAACATGCCTTTGTATGCAATGTAGCAACAACATAAAACCATACATTTAAACTTGATTTCTCTTGACGCCATTTTTCTCATTCATGGCAATAATGTACAGTAAAAGTTTCAAATAGATATTTTTATTGTTTTTCCCCTACCCACCTGTCATGTCTCACCTTAACATGTGCAATGAAAAAGCATTTATTTTATTGTATTTACTTGTTGAAATGTAAGGCAATATGGTTTTAAAATCCAAACTGATTTTGCTCCTTTCTGGGCCTCTGGAGTCATAAATCCCTCCGACGGGCTAAGTGCTACAAGCAAAGTGTAAGAGACGGATCAATACCAGTCTGGCTCAGTCTGGCCTGTTGCACACACTGCTCCCCGGAGAATACTGCCTCGCTCTGAATAATCATCTTTACAAATCACACAGGCAGATTAGCGCTGTTTTGGTGCTTAAAGCGTGATTTAGTGGCATGTTTGTTTTGGTGCCATCATGTTGTGTCTGCATGTGTCTGACACACGCACATGAATGAAAAGGAACAAAGTATTGTTTCTGTTTTGTGTTGTCTGTTTCCAGAATCTTACTTGAAATGGACAGATATTTCCAAACCCATCTGCAAACCTTTTAGACTTTATTATTTTATTACTCTCGCTGACACATAGCTCCTGTCCCAGCCTTGATTGGTTTATGCTAGCATTAGCATACTGCTGCTAGCTGCAGTATTTTGTGAGGTGATCAAAAGTACAATTGTAAATTCTCAAAGATTCTGCCGGTTTAGAGCTTTCAGTGAGGTACAGTGTGTCCATATTCCCTTTGATTTGTTTTTAAAACTATGAGAGCCAAAACTAATGGTTTAGTTTAGTATCGGATATTTGGTATTGATACACAATATTGTATGTTTTCCAGCGTCGGCTTCGATATCCGGTATCAGATACGTGCATCCTTACTTATAGTCTTAAGTTTACCTAACTGTGTACTTAGTTTATATAATTTATTTTGTTGGGCCATTAGTTGGGCCATTTACACAAAAGTGCAATGCAAATGAATTTACACTAAAAAGGCATAAATGGCACTTGGACAATGTTTTACAGTATCTCATGAAAGTAAACACACCACTATTTTTTTTTTTACGAATATCTCCAAACTTTCATCGAACAACAATGTAATAATTGTACACTATAAAGATATATAAAAATGGATATAACAATAAATAATAATACATATTCAGTATTCATTGTTAGTGAGGAGTTCACAAACCAGGAATGTTTTGTGGTACATCTGTGCAACATGAAACATGAAATAAGGATGAATATAATATATAATACAATATAAAAATATATACACTAAGATATAAAATGTGTATATATAAAATGAAAAAGAACATCTAACACAAAGCAGCAGCGTGAGGGTGTACAAATATGCATTACCAGCAGCGGGGCAAATAGAGCAGTGCAAATGGCATGGCAGGTAGTAGAGAGTCTGATGTGATGTGATTAAGTGTTCATGAGTTTTATAGCAGAGGGGAAGAAATTGTTCTTGTGGCGGCAGGTTCTGGTCCGGATGGACCGTAGCCTCCTCCCTGAGGGGTGGAGCTGGAACAGTCTGTGTCCAGGGTGAAAAGGGTCAGCTGTGATCCTGGTCCTGGAGACATACAGGTCCTGGAGAGATGGCAGCTTGCAGCCGATACCTTCTCGGCAGCGAGCACAATGTGCTGTAGTCTGTGTCTGTCCCTGGTGGTGGCACCAGCGCACCACACGGTGATGGAGGGGGTGAGGATGGAGGTGTAGAACTGCACCAACATCTGGGTTGGCAGCTTGAGATTCCTCAGCTGCAGCAGAAAAAAACATCCTCTGCTGGGCCTTCTTGATGAGGGAGCTGATGGTCGGCTCCCACTTGAGCTCCTGGGTGATGGTGGTGCCGAGGAAGCGGAAAGAGTGTCTTCTGGGCGTTCGGCTCCACATTGTTACTGCTGCAGTAGGACACCAGCTGTCCACCTCCCTCCTGTAGGCTCATCACCGTCCGAGATGAGCCCAATGAGGGTGGTGTCATCTGCAAACTTGATCAGTTGCTGGAGGTGCAGCAGTTGGTGTTTTTAAAAAGTCCAATATGACCCATGGGTGACTCCTTTTCCTTTTCTTTTCTCTTGAATATCAGGTAATTTAAGCGTGTATCGGAATATCCCCATAAAAAGGAACATTATTTTGTGTTCTGCGCATGTCCATCCAGTACAGCTACTTGCAACGCGCAACCCACCGGGAACCATAAAAACATAAGTAAAAAAGCATTGCAGCACAGCACCACACTTTTGGAACGAGGAGGAAACCGAACGCTTCATTCATATTGTAAACGGGTTATTCCTAATGATTCAGAAACCGAAATATTGACCTAATCCGAATATTTACAGTACATAAACATAGTCAGTGTAGGGTTGAATATTACCAAAGAGGCTTCAGAATAATTACAAACGGATCAAGAAAATGGTTAAACAAAGTCTGTTTTATATGATTTTTTTCTACTACAGATGCACACACACCAGTTTTGGATATTTACTTGATACCAAGTGCTCATACTCATTAATCTGGTCCCGATAATAGAAACCGATACCACTTGATGTGCAACGCTTTTCAGGCTTATCTGGGCAGAGCAGAGAGCAACATTCTGGAGACTAGGAGCAATACAGCATACAGACCTGACTTTTTTACGGACTGCACTTCCTAAATCAGAGTCTGTGCTGAATTGAACCTCTGTTAAATGTTGTTTTCATTTTACTACAGTGCTGGCTCTAGAGTGTTTGCAAGGCAGCAGCATAATATTGCTAACTAGCTGCTCATGGATTTACATCTGTAAAACAAATACAATGACTAAAAAGTGCTCATAGCATGTGTTTTAAATATATAAAGCATGTCGTAGAAAAAAACAATCAATCTTCAACTGGACAGGGTTGGTTGAGTAGAGGACGTTTTGCTTCTTCTCGCAGAAGCTTCTTCCTTGCTCTTGGAAAAATAATGGTTTGCCAGCAGAGAAATGCCCTTATAAAAGGGAGAACCTAACTCCTCCTGTGAGGAGGAGCCAGGCTCCTGCCATAGATTCCCTATCCGTGACCTAATGGTTGTTTGTTACATAAAAATTTGCATGTCTATGCCCTGAGAACTACTCTGAAACTTGCCCTCTGACAGGTCGTTAACTCAAGCAAAGGGCTTGTTTTTCTCCTGTTTTCAGGAAATTACTGTAGATAGGGGAAAGTGCGTGCCTTAAGCATTCTTTTTCCAAGAGCAAGGAAGAAGCTTCTGCAAGAAGAAGCGAAACATTCTCTACTCAACCAACACGTCATTGTTGGGCTCCTCTGCACCGTGTCTGGGGTCACCACATTATTCAGAGGTGAAGCTGCCTCCTCTGCACCTCCTGCAGAGGAGGCGCACGGCCAGAGAGCCTCCGAAAGTAGCGCTGAAAGCGAGCCTCCTCCGCGCGCACCTCCTGCACAGACGAGGCTCCGGCTCGGGTCCTGCCCGGGTCCGGAGGTCCGAGACGGACCTACGTGCATGGTGCGCATGGACAGGGAGCCTTGACCGAGCCGAGTCTGCGCGCAGTGGGCCGGGAGTAGCGGGAAAGCAGCGGGGAAGCCCCGCCCCTACGAAGCTAGCTCCGGCGGGGGAGCTCCATCAGGGAGCTAGCTTCGGCCCGCTGCGCGCCAGGAGAGCTTACAAACAGCGATGATAAGTTTCTCCTCCATGTTTGTTGTTAAGGAACTTACGCTACGTCGTAACTACGTCCTACGTCACTTGTGGAGAACGGCCCTGATTGACGCGTCCGGAAAGTTCAGATTTTTGGACTTCTGCGTCAGCACGTCCAGAGCGGCCGAGGCAGCCGACGCTTTGACGCCGGGGAAGCGCAGCGCTGGACGCCTAGAGGCGCCGCGCTCGAAGCTCGCGCCGCAAGAGAGCTTAACTCGAGTCCGTCTTTTTGTCTGAATTGAAACTGGAGTCTCCCGCTGCCCTTGAAGCCTGCGGTGGGAATGTAGCATAAGTAACTGTATAATTACTACTGTAAACAGGCACTGAGCAACTGTTGGACAAAGGCTCAGAGCACACAGTGTGGGTTTCATCTCATTTTCATATTTTTATCATCTGAACAAAACAACAAAGTGAAGCCCAAGAAACAAATCACAACATAATGCACTGGAAAACATTTACAAATGAAACATGAATATTATTTAAAAAAAAACATAATTAAATCTAGATATAATTTATTTTAAAAGTACACTAAAAGTATTACTTTATTCATGTAAAAGTAAAGACGCAAAATAAAAAAATACGAACTCATCTGCTTTGAACAAGTCTGTCTGTAACTTAAACTTCTCACAAGCAAATCCGTTCTAAAGCAGGGAGGGGTCTTTCGGTTGAATTTGGTTTTCCCTGTGTCTGTAAGTCCTCCAGGTGTTGCGGTTGTGATGGGTGTAATATGCTTGTTTAAACTCGCAGCCGTACAGAGGTTTTCAGACAGTTCGTAAGCTATCATTATTATGTTAAACTGCTCGCCTCCAATTACAATGACTTTGAAAGGGCCTTGTGAAAAAATAAGTCATTTATATTCATAATGTGATAAATGCCATCACTTGTCCATGCTTTCTAGTTAGAAGATCTTTATAATCAATTGCGCCTTCAATTCCGTTTTGATCTTGAGCGGACATGGCATGTGCTTGGAGTGACTTCTCTGTGCCATGGCGGTTCCTATTGAAACAGCAGCTTTTACACTTGAGCTTGACACTTTCGGGTCATCCAAGACTGCCCTCTGTCTCACCATATAGCACAAGCACTGGTCGCGGCTTTTTGCTTTTCGGAAGACTGCAGCACATTATGAGCGCGACGTTTTATACAAATGCACAGAATTAGAATGGAAATCTTGCTTACAATATCTTTTTTTCCAATTAATCAAGCCGAGATAAAGGCATTGTAGCTGAGGTGAAGTTGCTGATGCATTTGTTTATTTATGAGTTTTGCACAGAAAGGATATTAGAGTTGAAAGCAGCCAATTTGGTGACAGTTGATTTTCTACACACTTATCACCTTATGGCTCTGATGAAGAAAGTCATACATTATATACGTGATCTTATTTGCTCTATTTCCAGATGAATGTTTTTTTTTTTTACTACACAAGTGTGACCAAGATGTTTAGAACTGCCTTTTTTGCAAATGAAGAAATCAACTCTGGCGTATCCCTATCAAATTCTTTTTTTTCTTTTGGTGCTGCAACGAAAAAAAAAAAGGCTCTCTCTGCAAACAAAATGTTAAATTTACAGCCGTTGGGAAAATATTAACTTAAGGACTTTCTACACTAAATATCTTTGGCAATCAAAAATACATTTGGAGAGTATAAATTGACTGAATTCTCCAGGCTCAGACCTCAGACAAACATGTCCATATTCACTTTGATTAAATTGGTCAAAGTTGTATTTTGAAAATGGTGAGAGCCAAAACAGGTATCAATTCAGTATCAAATATTTGGAAGTAATACCTGAGTATTTTCTTACAGTATTGGATGCGAAATCCAATACGAGTATCAAATTCGTGCTTCCCTCGTTATGACATGAGAAATGATCATTCGTTTGAATCAAAATTCGCAAG
This sequence comes from Lythrypnus dalli, assembly GCA_011763505.2. Taxonomy (NCBI): domain Eukaryota; kingdom Metazoa; phylum Chordata; class Actinopteri; order Gobiiformes; family Gobiidae; genus Lythrypnus; species Lythrypnus dalli. The sequence goes on along the minus strand of JAADKR020355205.1, from coordinate 6,356 downwards.
TTGTTCTCTGCAAACAAGATGTCTTGTGTTCAACCCTGCTTTTGCAGCTAATGCCTTTTCAAACATGTTCTGAAATACAATAGAATTCTTATATTAGTTTTGTATTAGTTTGCAATCTTCTCCCAAAAATATATCATCTTCAATTATTGTAAAATTTGAAACAAAACTGCAAAATTCCAAGATTTATCAGCTTAAGCTACTACAGGCCAGACTTGTTCAACTGTGTTGAAAATTGCTCTGAACATACCTTCAAAATATTGTTAAGACCGAGAGAGGAAAGTTTGCAGTCTGAAGGAGCTGCAGCAGAGATGTTGATGACAGATGACATACAAACTTTATCAACATTTTAAAGCGTCTGCAAATGCGTCATATCTTTTACCTGCCTCTCTCTGCTTCCGGAAACGCTCTGAGAGGAAATTACCATAATATACACATATTCATGTCCCGTGTCTGAAGTGTGACACGTGGTTGCAAATCATTCAATATTGGTGAAAGGGATCACGAGGCGATAAAGTGCTGCTGCCACTTCCTGGTTTTCTGCCGCACACTCGCCAATGAAGCTTCATAAAATACACACCGCATAGGGAGAGTTTGGTCTTTTTACACTGGCATGTAAGCTAAAATGTTAATGGAGAAAACTAAAAATCTCTAAATCTCTAAAATCTCCAAATGTCCACACTGACCACTGCGTAAAAAATAAAATACAGCAGCATCTCGCCTTAAATACGGTGACTAAGTGACCCAATAAGATGAATGGTCTTGATATATTGATCTTTATCCACCTAATCCGCTTTAAATTCATTTGTAAATGTGTTCAAGTTATCAGCGCAAAAAATGTGAAGCTAATGTTTATATGTTTATTACCAACATTTGCTTTGTAAGAACAAATGTCCTGCTAATATCTGTAGTGGGTGGGTGTTGGTGGCTGAATAATGTGCCAAAGTTTTGTGGGAAACTCAGATGAGAGAAGATTGATAGAGTCTTTGCCATATAAACGCCGCAATATCATGAATTACCTGCGCGTCCATGGCTGTGTGCACCTTCTTTGGACCTCTTTCTTCATCAAGACTGGAGTCTGCTGCCAAAACCTGAAATGCTTTTCACACTTTGCACTTTCCAGCCTGATAATAAAACATTGTGCAATGTTTCTTTAATATTTTTTTTTCTTCATACAGTATTGTCCAAAATAATAGCAGTCCAAGATTTAATCCCGTTTTTTTTTTTTCTTCTCTTCTACCTATCATAAAACCTCTTAAGACTGTGCAGTTGGGCAATTAGCTGAAAGTGGTTTGAAAAAAAAAATAGCAGTGTGGCATTCAATCTGTGAGGTCATCAATTTGGTGAAAAAAAACAACAACAAAAAACAGGCGTGAATTAGGTGGCCCCTATTTAAGGATGAAGCCAGCATTTTTCTTTGAAAGCCTGAGGAAAATGGGTCATTCGAGAAAATGTTCAGAAAAAACGCGTACTTTGATTGAAAAGTTGGTTGGCTCTCCAACGCGGGCAAACTTGTAATGACGTGCAAACAATTGTAGGCTGTTCAACAAAAATAATCTCCAATGCTTTAGAATGGAGAGCAAAACAAGAGATGTGTCAGAAAACAGGAAACAACCATCAAAACAGATCGAAGAATAACCAGGATGGCAAAGGCTCAACCAATGATCATCTCCAGGATGGTTAAAGACGTGTAAGTGCTGTGACAGTTAGAAGATGTCTGTGTGAAGCTTATCTGTTTACAAGAATCCTCCGCAAAGTCTCTCTGTCTGTTAATAAAAAAGACATGGACTGGCCTAAGAAGAAATGGAGGAATATTTTGTTGACTGATGAGAGTATTTTTTTTTTTTTTTTGGGTCCAGGGGCCACAGACAATTTGTGAGATGACCCTCAAACTCTGAATTCAAGCTACAGTCCACAGTGAAGACAGTGAAGCATGATGGTGCAAGAATCATGATATGGGCTATCCTACTATGGTTTTGGGCCTATTTATCACATACCAGGGATCATGATCAGTTTGTACAAAATAGTTTTGAGCTCATAAAGTCAATGACAGACACTGGTATTATTTTGAACACAGTCCCCTTTCAACTACTTGCCCAATAGCACAGCCTTAAGAGCGTATTGGTTTTCTGAGAATCTATTGCACCTTGTACAACTTGTTTGCCTTGTTACATTAAAAAACCTACAAAAAACCTGGATTCATCTGGTTAGTTACATTGTACTGTTATTATTTTGGACACTACTGTATATCCAATGGCCAAACTATTTTCTTGTTGTGTCCATTGGTCAAGGTGCTTGGCTCACTACTCCTCTGTGAGTGTGCAAGCAAGATTGAGTGATTATCCAAAGATTTCTTGGATGATGACTGAAACCTTTTCATCGCATTAATAGCAGAACCCAGGTTACTGAAGCCTATACAGTGCACATGGCTCATCTGTGGCTGCTGTGACTGGCTATTCCCTTGCTCCAAGTTGGCTTCACATATCATATAAAGCCTGTGATACTTCAGTATGTTTTCCACCGGGAACCCTACAACATATTTGTACTTAAGTTAAAGTAGATATACACTGCTAAAAAGTGACTGAATTACAAGTATTGCTCATAAAAATCTCCTTAGAGTAAACTTTGCAAATGAAAAAATAATTAAGCAAATATTTCATATTTATTTTTATTGCATAAAAGCACTAGCCTGGTAGGCCTAACTCCTGACTGAAGTGAGATTTAGTCTGGGGAAGCGGCTAAAACTACGACTGTCCAGAGCCGTTTATTGGACGACACAAGTGTCTATCATAAGCGTCTGTATGTAGCTCTTACAGGCCAGGCCATTGGTAACTGTGATTTTTCCCACTTGAAAATGACGAGACTCGACTTCAGAGCCTTTTGACTGAATAAACTCATATGTAAACACAACGGCTAATGCTATGGTAGGAGCTAATAAGATGAGATAAGATATGACTTTATTGATATCACAAAGGAGAAATTGGTCACAGCAGCTCTGAAAAAATACAGAGAAAGAGAAGGGGGGGGGGGTGCTCACAGTTTGTGCAGAGAACGAAATAAAGTGCATGCATGCAAGTAAAAAATACGATGTTATGTGGAAATGTTCCCGTAATTCCCAGTTTGAGTGGCGTTGCAATGCATTTTTCTCGGTTGGGAGTCGAAAGTTTCTGGGACGCACCATTTGCCAATCGTATCAGTTTTACCTGATGACGTTTGCATTGCATTGCAAATTAGACGAGGAAGAACGGGTTGTTTTTATTATTTTTAAAACAAGGTCTAAAAGTACATTGAAATAGAGCTTCACGTCTGCTGCCTTCTTAGATATGGAAGCATGATAAGAAAAAACTTCAAGCTCTGAGAGCACAAGTCATCGGCTTGTTCTTCATTGCTCTGTGATGGGATCCCTGAAAACAGTGATTTTGTTGCCTGACTCTCCAAACCGCTTCTCAGAGAGAAATTAAATGCAGCTCCAGAAGCGGTGGGTGTTCCTAGGCTATAAAAGCACAGCATTTTACACAAATCTTAGCTCATATAAAATTGCAATTGTTCTCTATATGGGAGGTACCTTAGCAGATTTGACATCTCTGCGGGAACTTAAACAGTAAAATTAATGCCCTATAAATGGATGCCTTACAAATATATATGACTCAGTTAAAGTGCTGCGAGGGAAGGAGAGCCAAATGTGTCCGAAAGAGGAAGTGCGCAGAAAGTGCTGAAGGCGTGTTTTTCCTGGACACACGCAATCTTTCCCAATACAGTGGTCCCCTGAAATTTCACGACTGTTTTTGTTGCACCTATGGCATCCTATCACAGTTCCAAGCTGAGATTCACTGAGCTTCTGAGAGCGACCCCTTCTTTCACAAATGTTTGTAGAAACTGTCTGCATGCATAGTTGCTTGATTTTAATAGACCTGCCAGATGTGATTGGAAGTGTTTTGAACACTTGATTCCCATCATTTTGATGGGTGACAATATAGCGTATGCTCTTCTCAAATGAGTTGCATTGTAAATGACAAATCTTCTATCTAATCCATGGAACACATCTGGATGGTGAAAATGTTTCACAGACATGGTGGCCAGAGGATTTCTTCCTTCCAGTTTGGCAGCCACAGTTCTGTCAGGGAGCCCCAGGGCATCTATGTCTACAGCAGTGCCTTGTTCTTGTGTGAATAGGAGCAACAGACAGTCACATCATTTCCGACTTAAGGGCCTGTCTATCTATTTATAAGGGTGAATAATTAATGCAGTGTAAAGCCGTCACCTTGAAATACTTCCTTATGAGCCCTGTGCCTGACTCTTTTTTTTAATGTTATTTTAGATTTTTGCCTCAAAGTAGTAAAAACAACCGTGCATTGTCTCACCTTTCTCCAGATCCTTTACAATCAATTAATGTCCAGCCCACTCATGTGCACCAAGACTGAAGCGAGAGTGCCATCCACCTGCGCTAAACAAAAGTTTTTTGCGTCAGCCCCAATGTCAAGATTTCACCCTTATTGTTGTTGTCTCTAGTCCTCCCCAAAATGGACAACAAAAAGAGGAGGTTTTTTAAGTCAGGGCAAATGAGAAGACCAGTGTCGGTCCACACTGGTACCCCTTGTGTGATGGAACCAACAAGGCCCGGACTGGCAGCGCCAGGAGTGTCATGAGGCCGTCCTCCCGTGGATACACCCCGTACGGGAGGAGCCATAAGGGGCTGGTGCGTTGTGTCATGGGCAGCTTGGACTGCTTCCCCCGCGACCCGGAAATGGACTAAGCGGAAGAAGACAAACGAACGAACAAATGAGAAGACACATTTGCATCTTCTTTAGCACCAGCTTTGCTCAACATGATTACATGTTTTTAGTTATATTGTTATAGCAAAAAGGAATTCCAACATGCCTTTGTGCCACTTTATAGATAAATGTCACATATACTTAGCTCTTTTTTCTCAGGTCAGAGTAAATGGGGAAGTCAGGACAAGCAAAAGTAAGTCAATAATGCCGGGTGTGCTTGTTTGTCACTTACATGTTCACTATGGCCCAGAAGGGTGGGAACTATGACATGATCTAATGGTCTCCCAACGGAAATGCAGCTCTGGCGGTAAAATTCTGTTGTATTTCTGCTCCTATAAGCATTATTTTGTAATGGTTTTTTATTCATATTTCATGTTACCATGGATGACATCTTTGCACTCGGTTGCATAAGTACAGTATTTGCCATATGCTTGTTTACTTGTCCTTGAAACATTCGGTCCACAATTTGGGTTCAAGAGGCAAAAACAAATGTGCTCAAAGCCACATTCTGTGTAATAAATGCATTCACTTGTGTAGAGTTTAACAACTTTAGTAAAAGCAGCTCTGTGTGTTGCTTGATTTTTTTCTTCATTGTTAGTGATGGCCAAAAGACTGGCTCTCATATTAACTTTTTAAGAAGAGGGCCAGTAAAGATTGACTGAGACCTAAGAGGTGCACATTTTAAACTTTGAAATGTGTGTCATGTAAATTATACTTTGAGTATTTTTGGCTCTCATCATATACTGTTTTCCAGTGTTTGCTTTTGAGGAAAATTGTAAGAAAAACAAATAAACATCCAGCTGTTTTCAAAGATCTGGCTCAAACCATTCCCTTCAAAGAGCCGTTCAAAAGAATGTCAGGCCTGTTCATTGTTGTTCTTTTAGATATATATTCACCTGTTTATTTATTTATTTAGATTTGTCAAAAAAGTTATTTTGCGTCTTTAGCACAGTAATTTTATGGAAACAATTGTTTAACATTTAGTGCATTTAAAAAAAAAAGTTTTAATATAGCGCTTTTCCAGATGCTCAGAGACGCTTTACAGGTTTTATTACAATTACACACAATTACTACATTTACTCTGTCTAATTGTACATGTTTTTTGGTGGTAGGGGAAACCGGAGTACCCGGAGGAAACCTACGCAGACACGGGGGTGAACATGCAAACTCCAGACAGACTTGCTGTGAAGGACGAGCGCTAGCCGCTTCGCCACCTTGCAGATATCATTGCGATATCTGCCTAATCGAATGAGCTACCTGCTCCGAACTTACTGAGCTTGTATGGTGGGGCAATCTTTCTATCTCAGAGGAGTCTCAGCACTCTAACTTTTTCCATGACTGAGAAATCACAAGTGGACACTTTATATTAACATCGCAATATCCAAAAAAGTACATAAGCTATCTGCTCCAAACTTACTGAGATAGTACGGTGGGGCAGTCTATACATCTCAGAGGAATTTTTTCACATAAAATCATTCAGCTTTTGCATCTTGCAGGACATTTGTGTAGTAGTTTCATATGCCTATAGAGTTGTGCTTAATATGCCTATAGAGTTGTGCTTAATATGGCAACGTATCAATCATTTAA
>JAADKR020354180.1:0-16174 GCA_011763505.2 Lythrypnus dalli | reverse complement strand
TTTCTGTGAAGCACTTTGAATTGCCCTGTGTATGAATTGTGCTCTACAAATAAACTTGCCTTGCCTTGCCTTGCCTAAGCTGTTTCAATATTGTAGGCCAGGAACACCCATACTGCTTTACACGCTCCATTTAATTTCTCTCAGCAAAGCAGACAGGGGACGAAGGAGCGCAAAGAACTTGCTTTTAGGATCCAATAGCAGAACGGTGACAGATGGCAAGACGATGACGCGTACTATTTGACACTCCGAGTTTTTTATGCTGCCATATCTATAATGGCAGCAGATGGCAGCTCTCTTACAATGTAGCCTTTGTGTTTAAAAAATAAATAAAAATGTAATAATTAGACATATTTTTCCTTGTCTAATTTTCGTCACACTACATATGCCACATGGTGAAATTGATACGATTGGCTCAGAGCTACACACAGACGTTTATGATAGACACTTGTATCATCCAATAAACGGCTCTGGACAGTCGTTAACCAGGCCTCATTTTACCAGACTAACGCTCTCTGTGATTTAGTCTCATATTATCCAGGCTACAAATATTGCATTTTCTATCCAACAAAATGCAAGATAATGATAATGTGTTTGAGATTGATACCATATTTTTCAGTATCATGAGGCGCACCGAATTATAAGGGGCAATAAGCGAAACAAAGCAGTTGGATAAGTATGGCTTAATTGAGGAGCCGTGCATTTTACGGTTTTAAAGCACAATGCTGACGATGATGTTAAAAAACATGCCAAAGTTTTGTCGTAGTGAGTTTCAGAAGCAGACGGCATGAGGCCAATATGGCTCAGAGTGGCATTCATTTCCACGGAAAAGTACAGAGAAAGTAAAATGTGTCTGGTTACAGGCTGCGCTGCTTCGTAGCTTACCAAAGTTGCACAACAGCATTTTGACAGAACTTTGAGTGCCCTGTACCACAAAAAATGTATTCCAGGTCAATACAGAAGGTGCACCGGATTATAAGGCACATTGTCAATTTTTGAGGAAATTAATACATTTTATGTATGCCTTATAGTCCAAAAAATATGGTAGCAAAACTATGCAAAATGTATCATCGCTGCTGTTTAATGAGCCATGCCCTAATGGTGAGTAATCAGTGAATGATCATAAAGGCTGGTTTATGAAATTGGTGCGCATCTGAGCAGATAAGGCAGACCATGTTCAGATGTACATGGTGTGATTTGTGTTCTGCTTGAGTCAATGAGATCATGTTGAGGCTGCAGTGTTTAGAAATGGAGCTGCGTGTTCTATCCTGCCCTCATGTCCCCATGGTAACCATCATAAAAGATGATTATTTTTCATTTGTGGAGTGAGGGATTTAAACATCGGGCTGTCCATTTGCCTGGTTTTAGAAATGGACTAATTCTCTGGTGACCGTAGTTATCTGCTGCCAGACACAAGTGTTCACTGTCACAATGTGCAGGTGTTTAAGGGGACAAGCTGCAGCAGATTTTGTGCCAGTTTGGTCTCTTAACACTTTCATCTAATCTAAACAAAAATGTCTAATCTTTACAATAACATGTTTAACTGTTGCACTGATTCAATGTCTCCAAAAATTTAAATGGGGAAATTGTAATTTCAAAGGCCATTTTTTTCAACATGCATTTTTCTCACATTGTGGCGACAATATCTGCACTTTAGTCCACTTTAGTAGTCCACTTTAGTAGCTCCTACAGACTTCAAACTTTCCAGTCTTGAACTTAACACTATTTTTTTCAAAGAGATTTTTGAATTTCTACAGATTTTTTGGGGCAACAGTGGCGCAGATGATAGAGCGGGTTGGCTTGAGATCGGAGGGTTGGTTCAAACTCAGCTCCCGCATGTGCACACTGTTGTTGTGTCCTTGGGCAAGACACTTCACCCTGCTTGTCTCCAGTGTCTGTGCACACTGGTACCCCTTGTGACGGAACAAACAAGGCCAGTCATGAGCCTGTCCTCCCACCACCTGCGGGAGGAGCCATAAGGGGCTGGTGCATTGTGTGTCATGCCCCCGCAACCTGAAAGAAAACAAAACAAAACTAAACAGATTTTTCAACTAATACATCGCTTTTAATTAATTAATTAATAACTAAACAACATGTTCAAAAAACCCTCTGAAAGTTTTTGTAAATAAATTTAAACCTGGCTCGATATAGCCTGGTTAACACCTGACTAAATCACAAGTGAGATTTAGTCTGGGGAAGAGGCTAAAATGAGGCGTGGTTAACGACCGTCCAAAGCCGTTTATTGGCCGATACAAGTGTCTGTCATAAGCATCTGTACGCTGCTGCTACGGTGCGTTCCAGGCGACTATGTTTCCCACTTGAAAATGACGAGACCCGACCTCAGAACCTTTTGGCTTAATAAAACCGTATGTAAACACAACGGCTAATGTTATAACAGGAGCTAATAAGATGATAATGCTATAACAGGAGCTAATATGATGTTATGTGGACTTTTTCTCTCCTTAATTCCCAGTTGGAGTGGTTCCAATGCATTTTTCTCAGGTGGAAGTTTCCTCGTTCCGAGTTGCCTGGAACCCACCATTAGCCACCCGCATCCGCCTTACCTGTTGACGTTTGCAGCGCAACAGAAATTAGACAAGGAAGAACATGGCTTATTATTATTATTATTTTAAACATGGTCTAAATCTACATCGAAAGAGAGCTTCATGTCTGCTGCCATCTTAGATACAAAAGCATAAAAAACTACAAGCTCAGAGAACAAGCCCTCCCTGCTCTGTGATTGGGGCCCTACAACTGGTATGTTAGCCTTTAGCACGTCGCCTTCCTCTCCAGACCACTTCTCAGAGAGAAATGAGATGCAGCGGAAAGAGCGGTATTGGCGTACCCAGGCTAAAAAATGTAGGCAATTTCTCATATTTTAGGCTTCACATGGCTTATTTTTTATACAAAATATAAACAGAAAATGAAAAGAAAATGAAAAATTGCTATACATTTTAGCTCATATTGTCAGTAATGTACAACAAAAGTTAAACATGGCTACTCCATGTTCTGTTAAAGGAATCGTCTCATGCAAAATCCAGTTTCGCTTTGTTATTTTGTACTATTTCACTTAATTCATTTGAGTCATCGTTGATTGCTTCTCCTGATCTGCTTTGATCTGCACATTCTACTTTTATTGCATCACAGGGGAAAATCTTCTCCACATGTTTAAAGTCCATAATCCAGCATTAGATTGTTTCTCCGCAATTCTGCTCAAAGTCTGGTAACTGCGGGGTCACAAAGTAGCTAACCACGCTCTTAGATTCCCAGTGCTGCCTGAGGGTGGGGCTCATAACTTCTCACTGGCTCAGAGCCTATTTATTATCCTTGTATACACATTATTTCATTTTATAAAACAGAAAGTACCAATGTACTCAAAATATTTTTAGATCTGTTTTAAGGTGAAACACTGTTCACAGTGGCCAATGTTAGAATGTTTACTTAGTTTTCTCCTTAACATCTGAGCTTTCATGCCCCTTTAAAGCCCCTTTTCTCAAAATGAAGTTTTTATTCCACTGTCATCAACATCTTCATTTTGATTGCTCCTACAGACTCTAAACTATTGCTCTTAACACTATTTCCAATGTTTTTAGATATTTCATTACTTTCCTGTTTTGTTGAGCATTAAACACTCAAAAAAATGAGATTTTTTTTTGTTGAACTAAAGATCTTCTGAACATACAATATATATGCAATATTTTAAAGTAAAAGCTTACATTTGAACATTATTTAGATGTTATCGGAAATATAGACAATTATGGGAGTTTTTATGCATTAAGTGCCTAATTTTTTATATACAGTGTTCCCTTGCCATATCGCTATTCACTTTTTGCAACCTCGCTGTTTCAGCAATGTTTTTTTTTTATACAGTATTCATTCCACTAAACGGCATTTCTCACTCATAGAAGGGGAGATTCTGCTTATTCCAAGTTGGCCACCAGGTGTCACTGTTGCGCCACAGACACCGACAGCGTAGAAGAAGCATTACACCCGGATGTTTTGCTGACAGAAGGAGGATTGTAGCTTCAGATCGATTAGACTGGATTTATTCCCAAATGACTCAAAATGAAGCGGAGGAGGAGTGAAAGAGAGCAGTAAGCTTCGTCCAATAAATGTTTTCATTAGTTTAAATAATGTTGAATTCATGTTAAAAAATAGTGTAAATATCCATGTCTTTTCAACCCCTTATTAATGTTACTGTATAAAGAGTGGCAGGAGGTATTATAAAGCCTTAACGTGGATTTAAATAGTGAAAAATTAAAAGATTATATCGCGAATTTCATTTATTGCGGGGGGTTTCCGGAACGTAACCCCCGCGATAAACAAAGGACCACTGTACAATCATGAAATTGCAGAAAACTTGCAATACATTTTACCCCTCAAATTTATATCAGTAATGCACAGTAAAAGTTTCATATTGATATTTGTACATTAAAAACATTTTTCTATCAACTGCAGTGTCTCGCAGGATATGTTTAGACCTTATTTACGCAAGTTTTTTTTCAGAGTGGCATTGATTACATGTCTTTCTATCTTATAGTTCTCAAATACAACTTTTGAATGTTTTTATCTTGTAACTCCAAACAATTTTTCCTGCCACATGAGGCTTTCGACTTGTCACTATAAAGCCACTATACGCGGAACCAATATTGACCAGAGACTTTTTTATTCATTGTGTAGCCTTCTATTCAGATATACAGTGGGATGCGACAGTTTGGTCAACCATGTCAATTTTCATAATTTTTCTTTATAAATCACTGGTTTTTAGGAAAAAAAATATATCACAGAGGAGACAAACAGTGATATTTGAGAAGTGAAACGAAGTTTATAGCATTTACAGAATGTGTGCAATAATGGTTTAAACAAAATTAGGCAGGTGCATAAAAAAAAATATTTTTGCAGAAATAACAGCATCTAAACGCTCCCTGTAGCTTCTAATGAGAGTCTGGATTCTGGTTGAAGGTATTTTGGATCATTCTTCCTCACAAAGCATCTCTAGTTTATTAAGGTTTGATGGTTTCTGAGCATGGACAGCTTTCTTTAAGTCACACCACAGATTTTCAATAATATTCAGGTCTGGGAGTGAGATGAACATTCCAGAACATTGTACTTGTTCCTCTGCATGAATGCTTTAGTAGATTTTGAACAGTGTTTAGGCTCGTTGTCTTGTTGAAAGATTCGCAGCTTCAGCTCTGTCACTGATTCCTGGATATTGGTCTCCAGAATCTGCTGATTTTGAGTGGAATCCATGCGTCCCTCAACTTTAACAAGATTCCCAGTCCCTGCACTGGCCACACAGCCCCACAGCAGGATGGAACCACCACCAAATTTTACTGTGGGCAGCAGGTGTTTTTCTTGGAATGCTGTGTTCTTTTTCCTCCATGCATGACGCTCCTTGTTATGTCCAAACTACTCAATTTTAGATTCATCAGTCCACAGCACCTTAATCCAAAATTAAGCTGGCTTGTCCAAATGTGCTTCAGCAAACCTCAAGCGGCTTTGTTTGGGATGTGGGCAGAGAAAAGGCTTCCTCCGCATCACTCTTACGTACAGCATCTCCTTGTGCAAAGTGCGCCGAATAGTTCAACGATGCACAATGACTCCATCTGCAGCAAGATTATGTTGTAGGTCTTTGGTGCTTGTCTATGGGTTGACTTTGACTGCTTTCACCATTCTTCGCTTTTGTTTATCTCAGATTTTCCTTGGTCTGCCACTTTGAGCCTTAACTTGAACTGTGCCTGTGGTCTTTCATTTCCTCAGTGTGTTCCTAACTGACGAAACAGACAACTGAAATCTCTGAGTTAGCTTTTGGTATCCTTCCCCTTATCCATGATGGTGAACAATCTTTGTTTTCAGGTCATTTGAGACTCCCATGTCGCTACTCTTCAGAGAATATTCACAGAGGAGAGAAACTTGCAAATGCCCCCCTTAAATACTCTCTCATAATTGGGTTTACCTGCGTATGAAGGTTAAGGGTCACTGAGCTGACCAGACCAATTTTGAGTTCCAATACTTGGTTTTAAAGGTTTTGAAATCAGTAAAATGACAACAATGCCCAAATGTATGCACCTGCCTAATTGTGTTCAAACAATTATGGCACACTTTCTGTAAATTCGATAAACTTCCTTTCACTTCTCAAATATCACTGTGTTTGTCTCCTATGTGATATATTTAACTGATTTTTTTGTCCTACGAACCAATGATTTATAAAGGAAAATCGTGAAAATTAACAACTTTCGCATTCAACTGTAGATGCTTCTAAAAATGCTCAAACTGATCAGTAACATCTGTACTCACTTGTAAATGGTTGAATGCTAACGACATGGTGCCAGTGATTACGTCAAGGCCCCTGCCGATGGAAGGAAGCAAATTTTGGCTCGGTCCGAGCCGCTGTTGCGTAACCGTGGACACATTGAGCTGACCACATGTCCTGGCTATTCTTACCATCTCCTATTCCAACAGCCTTCCAACGCTGTGAAGGGAAGTGAGCGTTTGAAAATGATATTAATAGTCAGAGCAGTCCATTTAGTGCTGTCTTTCCTGGTTGTTTATTCTTCTGATGCCAGAAGCACTGCAGTCTGTTGGGATTCTAAGAAGAGACAATGCTGGCAAAACTTCTTTTTCTCTCTCTCCATTTTCAGGTTTTGGGGCCGTTTGGTCTCTTAACATAATCTTTCACCTACTCTAAACAAAAACCCCTAATCTTCATAATAAAATGTTTAATTATTGCACTAATTCAAGGTTTCTCCATAGGTTTAAATGGGAAATTGTAATTTCAAAAGCTATTCTCTCAAAATGCATTTTTCTTTTGCGACAATATCAGCACTTTAGTAGCAGCTACAGACTTCAAACTTTCCAGTCTTGGATTTAACAATATTTTGAAGTTTTTTTAATATGTAATGTCTTACCTGATTTATTTATTTTTGCATTAAAAAAAACACAACATGGCAACATTTATTTATTTAGATAGATTTTTTCCACTATTACATATGTTGTATTATTTATATATATTTAAAATCCCCTCTGAAAAAGCCTTTGTAACAAATATATCTACAAAATAAACCCAGACATTTAAACTTGGCTCAATCCAATCTTCACATTTTGTCACTGAGAATGTAGGCAATTTTGGGCATTTTCAGCCTTAAAACTTCTAATTGGTATATAACACAGAAAAGTTGCCATACATGTACCGGTTTGTCTGTAATCTACAGCAAATAATTTCAAATTATGTCTATATTTAAAAAAAATCCCCATTCACTTGTAGGTGAAGAGATATTTTTTACATTTACATTTTAAAGACATCAACTTTAAACTGTATGTAGATTACTGATGTAAATATGACACATAAATGCATTGGAAGTTTTCTGGAATTTAAGCTTTCAACCATGTTCCAATGTTATTCCCTCACTGCGCACAAGCCTGAAGTAGTGTTCCACTTAATTCACTTTTGAGTAATCCTCGGGTTAATTTAGCAGTTTCTTTTTCTGTGACTCAGCACATAATTTTGTACTTCCTGAATACATTTGTGTCATTGTTAATACCCAGAATGGTTTTCTGGTTTGAAAGCCTTGTTACTACCCAGCTCTGCTTGGGTAACAAACACCAACAAGGAAAATGGTAAACTAAAATTATAATTTATTTTAAAAAGAGTGTAAAGGTAAAAGCTAAGAAAACTAGCAAAATTGTTTAAAATAAGGCTGTTTACAAGTAAAACAAAAAACAAAAAAGGCTCTTAACAAAGTAAATTAGATAACACAATCAAAGTAATTTAAAAAAAGTAATTTAATACAAAAACATAACCAGTCTTTAAACAAAGTCACAAGGACTAGGAGTGTCTCCATATTCAAAAACTAAGCCACTGTGAATCTAAAGGGACAGTACACAAGGAGCGCAGAGCGGCAGCAGCCATGAATGGCAGTGAATGAATGATAACTGCCATAATTTTCTGAGGACAATTTTTGATGACCAAATCTAAATACTGGATGGAGCCACGTTTAAATTGATGGTTTTTATTTTGTTGATATAATACATTCAAGTATGTTCAGAGGGAGTATTATTGAAAAAATATCTAAAACATCTTCACCTTCAGTTTTATATTTTAATGCTCAATAAATCAAGCTAGGAATTATATATTTTAAAAATCCCTCTGAACATACCTTGGAAATATTGTTAAGACCAAAACTGCTTTCCAGTTTTTGAAGTCTGTAGGAGTAACCAAAGTGGAGATGTTGTTGACAGTGACATAAAAGCCTCATTTTGAGAAAAGGGGGTTTAAAGTGTTGTTGCATCTGCACATGTGTTGTACTCGCTGCCTGTGTAGTGTTTACAGTGTAAGCCCCAGTGGTTTTGTGTGTTACGAGTGCAGTTTAGGTCAGATAAGTTGATGTTTTCAGAGGATTTTTTCAGCACCATGTCGCGCCCCCTTTTAGATGATTAATGCTCCTCGTCGCATTTTTTTTACTTTACTAAAAGGATTTTTTTTTGGCCCTACTGTCATCAACATCTCCACTTTGGTCGCTCCAACAGACTCCATGCTTTCCGGTCTGGGTCTTAACAATATTTCCAAGGTATGTTCAGAGTTATTTTTGTATATATTTAATTCCTAGTCTGATTTATTGAGCAATAAACTGAAAACAATGAGGTGATTTTTTTTTTTTAAATAGATATTTTTTCACTACTAGCTTGCTTATTAAAAAACTAAACATAGTATCCAAATTTCTTTCTTAACATACTTATTCAATATACCAACACAATAAAAACATCAATTTTAAATGGCTCCATTTATCATTTTTTGTTGTCTGAAATATAGACAATTATGGCAGTTTTTATGCATTAAATACACAATTTTTTATATGTAACAAACTTACAATATTCTTTTTCTCATTTATGCCAATAATGGACAGTAAAAGTTTCAAATTGATATCTCTACCTTTATTTATTTTAAATTGCACTTGCAGTGTCTCTGAGTAAAGCTTAAATAGTGAATCGGATCAGCTGCAGAAGTGAAGGGTTTTCAGTGGATGTGTTTTGACGACGGCTCATGTGAGCTGACCTCATATTGTGCAGCCTCGGAGTTGGAAGTGAAGATTCGCTGGCACCACGTCTTTGATATGATGCTTCTATTTTTAGCTCTTTTCCCACACTGGCAGCTCCGCGAGTGCTGCAGTGGCTAAAAACAGACCAGCTCGGAGAAACAAACACGCCGCAAGGATGGAACAATTCGAGATTTTATTAAAGGAGGGAAAAAATACTGGGATTGCAAGATTTATCGCTATTACATCATTCTAAATTTAAGTGTGACATTGTATCTGCAGGGTTTCCTCCGTCTGCCCTACCATTTAAACTGTACACTTGTGTTAATATTTGATATTGTAAAATTGTATTAAATTTAGTAATACAAATTTATTTAAGGGTTTCCATAAAAGCATTAAAAGAAGTGTGCCTCAATGAAGACGAGATGCTAAGGTGAAAACATCGACATTCAACAATTCAACAATTTTGATATTTATTTTTCTTTGCCTGACAAAGTCTGCGAGGGGAGCTGGGCTCAAATCTTGTTACTTTATGAACGGGTCTAAGATCTGCAAATCTCTGACGACTGTCCCAGTTCAAAAGGTTGTACTTTTTAAAGATTGCACAGTGATAATTGTGCCTTGTTTTTTTTTTGTTCATGACTTTATTTTGATTGTTTGTGTAATATTTCTAATGGTCTTTTTGCTCTGACTTGAGACCAACTTTTTAGGCAATAGTTGAAGTGGCTCAATCATAGAATGTAAGGACCTATTTACAACTTCAGTTGACATTTAATTTCGAATTAAAGAGAATTTTGCGAAGTTTAGATTTACTTTTCTTCATAATTTTTTCGATGTGGCCTTTAAACAACAGCTGCGAATTAATCACTAATCCGAGATAATTATTTTGGCTTAAAATTTGTTTGTGATGATGTTGTTGGTCTTGTTGTTGCTCTCATCCCTGCTGCTAGAAAGTAGCCTCTGATTGGTTTACTTTAAAGGACTGCAGTGATTTAGTGATGGAGCGTGTTTCTCTGCGCTGGAGTGTCCTGGTTATTTGCCATATTCTGGTTCGGGTGTTTATATGTAACTGACAAATCCTCTGTTTCCATGATCAAATAAAAAGTCTTCCTGTTTTGAACCTACAACTGCGCAGGTGCATCCTCAGTAATATATTAATCTCCAGAGAAATATATTAGTGTGATCAGCATTAACATGCCTTTTTCCATCTAAAATATGACTTCTTTTAGTTGCTTCATTGCTAATTTAAAAAACTCCAAAAGTAGGACTTCTTCTTCAGACTTGGCGCTGCCATGTTTCTTTACGATTGATAGCATTAACATGAAATCAGAAGTTGATCCTAACAGGGATATGACATATACATGCTGCTATATCCTGTTACTAGTGTTGAAGAATCCATGTTTCTCATTACTGGAATTCTCCTCTTTCTTAGTTTATTGTATTCGAGAAACTGGCTTCAGCTAAAATCAAAATTAAAACATGTTGTCAAAGTTGACACTGGTTGGAAATCCCTGATACGGAAAAATCTGTATTGTCGATCCTTCGGAAATGTAACCGGTCATCCCTGTCTTTTTTTCCGCAGGTGTCCCTGAAGTGCAGAGCCCCGGAGGTGTCCCAGGCCGTGATCCAAAGCTACGAGGCCATCCTGAAGAACTGAAGAGCGGGCCGCCACGTCTTTCATTCCACCGCCGTTTCATCTCCTCAAAAGAACTGTCCACAGTCAAAACCCGTTCCAAGATCTCATTTCATATTGGCGCTGATCGCGTGCATGCGGGAACGTTTTTAACCTATGAGGCTCTGTAATCGTCACCCAGCCCTGATTGTCCGGACATTGGAGTCTAAATTTAACGCAGAGAATTTAACGTGAGTGACCTGGAAGCGGCCTGACGGAATTGTTTCATGGACTTGATTTGGATTCTGTATTTGTAGTTTTCAGGTGAAGTCATTGGAGGGCAGGCTACTCTACTACAGTCTACTCACTTCAGATATGGCCTTTAAAGCCACACTGTGGAGCATTTCACTCATTAGATAGAATAAAACACAAAGATTAAGGCGTTTTTCACCCAGTGGTCAATGTAAGCATTTTGTTATTGTTTTCTCTCTTAAGGTGAGATGCTGCAAGTGGACACATTGATCTTTGAGCGTGGCAGCCTTTCCGTCTGTTTCCCACACATTCCCATTCAAAAATGTTGACATATTTGGTATCCCCGTGTTGTGCGTCACATTCCCGACATTAGCATATAAAATAAATATGGTCATTTCCTTTCATTGAGTGTCCACAGGCTCCCAAAGGAGGGGAAAACCCACTGCATTCAACACATCTGCAAACTTTAAGAGGGACTTGTTTTTTCTACCTGGATTTATTGAGTTTTGAGTCTCAGAAAACAAGACATTTTTTAAAAGATTTTTTTTCACAAATAAGAACCTTATTCAAAAACTAAACAAGATATTCAAAAATAATATTTGATATTTGGCACATTTATTTCCGCAATCTTCAGCAAATGTTTCAAATCGAGGGTTAGGGTAATATACACATTTCCCCCCCTTATTCACATGCAGCGTCTCTCCTTAACATCTTTACATTTTAATGTCGGATTAAAAAACGGATCAAATGCTCCCTTTGTGATGCACGTTCTATGGCTTTTTGAAAGTTGCCATGGTTCCTGCCGTGACATCATTGAAACCATTAATAGATTTTTTTGGTTGGTGTAATTGTGTCATTCCATGATTTGATTTGTGTGAGTACCACTTTTTGTCGTGTAAGTTTTTGTGGTAGAACAGCCACTGCTCCATTCATGTCCGTGCAGCAACTCACCGTCGCTGGACCCAAACTGGCCTTGCACCTCAACATTTTCTACTGATGCCGACAGGTTTTTTAACAATCTGGGAGTATTGTGAGAACTGAAATGACTTGAGTTAGGAGATAAGACACTGCAGGGAAAAAATAAATGTATAAATATTAATTTGAAAATGTGCTGTAGATTGACATAAATAAGAGGGAAAACAACAAAAATAAGGCTTTTTAAGCATAAATATGGCCAATATTGCTGATATTTTCAGCGACGAAATCTAAACAATGGATTTAGCCATTTATTGGTGTATCTTGTAGACTGATTAGTAAGATTAGATTATACTTTTTATAAAATATGTAAAAATAAAAAAATCAGATTTAGCCCTTTTTTTAAAAATTGAAAACTCAAGTCAGGATAGGATATACATATTAAAAAATACCTCTGAAAAAATCTTCAAAATATTGCTCAATTCAAGACTGGAAAGTTTGAACTCAATTTGAGAAAAATTACAATTTCCCATTTAAATCAGTATAATAATTAAACAAGTTATTGTGAACATTAGGTATTTTGTGTGGAGGAGGTGAACCTTTATATGTTAAGAAACCAAACTGGCTCAAAACTTGAAAATGATAACAAAATTTTGCCTGCAATATCTCACATTAACGAATGCTCAGACTTGAAGACTTTTAGATGCCAGCTCATAATACATTCAATCAATCAATCCAGTTTTTGTTTGAAAATGGAATTCATTGAGTGTGAAGGAACGTCGCCTTTATGATTACGTAATGCTGTATTCACAACCGTCTTCAACCGAGGTGACAAATAGAACAATATCCACTGCCAGGCTTTTGTCAAACTGCTTTTCCTTTATTTTATGTTTGGTCTCTGTGTGTCTCAAAAGGATTGATTGTATAATGCCACCACTTCACTTCCAGACATTATGAGACTAGGCTTAAAACGTTCCTCTTCGAATTAGCCTATGGTTAGGTCAGTTGTAACTCTAAACCCACTGCCTAAAGCTGCCATAGGATAAATAATGCTGGGGGAAGCATGGTACTCTGAGCCCTTCTTATTTTATAATCTATGTCTTTAATTTGTTGCCCCATTGCATTTGAATTTTAGTCTGTTCATTGCTATTCACAATGTCCCCGGTCTCCTGTCCTACTCCCCCTATGGAATGTGACCTCTTATGAAGGTTACTATCCAGCTCGGACCTTGACTCTGGGCTCTTTGGTGATGGACTTCAACTCTGGGGTCTTTACCTGACCAGCCGGGTCACCCTTTTAGCCCCTTGAGGCAAAGCGTGTTGTGATATCACGCTATACAAAACTAACTTGATTGATTAGTTTCATCCTCGTTTTGACCATGTTTAGTCCTAGTTAAGACCTGGTTTAGATGGTTTCTTCTTTATGTTCTATTGTGTTAGAATTACGGTAGTCAGAAATGACTTGCGAAAAACGCGGTTTCAGCAGTAAACACAACATCATGGCGGCCGCCAACGCACAGTTCTCGTTCGAGGCTGCTTTGACTGCAGTACAAAGGTTTTCTTTGGGTCAAAGATGTTTGAAGAATGTGCCAACACACCCGCAACCCTTAAACTCTTCTTACAAAAACGACAACAATTGCTGAGCTCCATTTTGCGCCACCAATCTTTGCTAGCCACTTTTAGCATTCTACGGAGCTAACGTTCTCTCCCGGCGCTCTGGTGACGTTGATTCGTCATGGCACTGTCCAATAGCAGCCGAGGGATTTGAATGACAACTGTATCTCCCGCCCCTCAGCCAACGGAGCTTCCCCAGACCAAACATCTTAAAGATGTGGGTCTGACGCGGCCAGGCTACTAAACTTATTGATTTTGCATACACTTGTCAAGGAACAAGAATGATTTGTTTTCCCTCCACTTTTTTAAATCTCATTTAATATATATTATATACTGTATATTAAACTCATACACTTATAGGATTAAACCAGAATGAACTTCAAAAATGTTTTGACACGGTTGTAGTTGGGACCCAGAAACAAGTAGTAGGTGTGAACAATGAACAGATTTATTACACAGATTATCAAGGCACAGTTCAGAGTAGGGTTTGAACCCGTACACTTTGGGATGGCGGGCGAGTGTTCTACCCGTAGATCCAAACAGGAAGCATTCATACAAAGATTTAAACAGTCTCAAACAGGAATGATGCTGTGACATGAGCGGGGATCGAACCTGCTCCAGCCTGATCTGAAGACGGGCGCTCTGAGCCGGAGAGGAGATAGGGGCTCACACAGTCTTAAGAGGGAGGCGATAGAGGCTTGACCACTGATCTATATAACTTGACTCAATCTCTGATGAGCAACAGCGTTCAGGGACACTCGGTGAAGAGATTCAGGCGAACTCACGTTGGCGGAGACAGGCAGGGGTTCAGTAACCTGGTGGACCAACACGGAGAGGGACAGGCAGAAACTCGGCGTCGAGGACAGGCAGGGATCAGTTACCAGGGACTCAGACAGACTGGTGCGTGCAGGACAGAAGCTAGTGGATACCTTGAAGTCAAGCTGAGGGTCAGGCGTATGAGGAGTAACGAAACTTGTTTGCAACGGGTGATCAATCCGGGAAACAAGTCTGGAGTGCTATGCATGAGCGCGAAGACAGTCTGACACTGACTGAGTGTGGAGCTATTTGTAGGTGGCTTGATAGCAGCAGACGAGGTGCAGGTGTGAACAGGAACACAGGTGAGGTGAGTCGGGGCTGATTACGCTGCAGCAGTGGAGGCAGGCTGGAGATGAGACTGAGGCTGAGACTGTGACAGAACCCTCGCCGACGGGAACGGATCAGGCTGCGGATGGTGAAGGCAGGATCCCTGTCAATGAGACGTGGAGGAGGAGGAGCCACATCCGGAGACAGAGACTCTCATGAACAGGCTTGATCCGTGAGACATGGAAGGTGGGATGAACCCTCATGGACTGGGGGAGCGTCAACCTTACCTTACAACGGAGGTTGGTAGCCATAGACGCACTGGAATGGGGACAGACCAGTAGATGCCGAGACCAGGCTGTTATGGGTGTATTCAACCCATAGGAGCTGCTGGGACCAGGATGATGGATTCTGCGAGCCATCTCCATCTCCTGGTTCATTCTTTCGGTCTGTGCAGTGAACTGTGGGTGGAAGCCCGGGGACAGACTGGCGGTGGCTCCCAGGAGACGACAGAATTCCTTCCAGAAGGCCGATGAGAATTGGGGCCCACGGTCCGAAACCACGTCCATAGGCAGACCATGCAGACGGAAGACGTGTTATAAGACCAATTTAGCGGTTTCTTTGGCAGATGGAAGTTTGACCTGGGGGATGAAGTGTGCCATTTTGTAGAACCTGTCGACCACAGTGAGGATAGTGGTGTGTCCATCAGAGGGAGGTAGGCAGGTAACTAAATCCATGGAGATGTGAGACCACGGGCGATGAGGGATGGGTAGAGGTTGGAGGAGACCAGCAGGAGCTTGATGGGAGGACTAGTGCAGGTTACAGGTTTGGCAGGCCTTGACAAAGTCCTGAGTGTCTTGGGTGGCAGCCCTCACCTGGGTCTCTTCGATGACCCAAGTAAGGGTGGCGATGACACAGGGAGAGGACAGGATGGGTGCAGGTTTATCCTTACTCTCGACATCACAGAGATATTGGCGAGACAGGGCATCCGGCTTGGTGTTACGGGACCCAGGACGGTAGGACAGGGTGAAGTTGAATCGAGAGAAGAATAGGGACCACCTGGCTTGGCGAGCATTAAGCCTCTTAGCAGTCTTGATATACTCGAGATTCTTGCGGTCAGTCCACAACAAAAACTCGAGCCAGTGCCGCCATTCCTCCAGCACAAGTTTAACAGCCAGGAGTTCTCGGTTGCCGATGTCTGAGTTTGCTTGTGATCAGTAGGAAACATCGGAGCTGCTTTCGGGATTCTAGTACCGGCCACGAGGTGACAGCTGGGACTTTGGCCGGGTCCATTTGAATGTTTCCCTCGGACACGATGAAGCCCAGGAAAGAATTGGTGGACATGTGGAACTCACACTTCTCGGCCTTCACGAAGAGGGACTTTTCAAGGAGTCTCTGGAGTACGGACTGGACATGATGAATGTGGTCGCTGAGGTTCTGGGAGAAGATCAGGATGTCACCAACGCCTGGAAGACTGCAGGGGTGTTGGTCAATCCAAACAGCATCACCAAGTACTCTTAGTGGCCGATGGGAGTGTTGAACGCCGTCTTCCTCACCCTCAGATAGAAACTGAGGCTGAGACTGTGACAATTTTAGAGAGGCAAGGCAAGGCAAGGCAAGTTTATTTGTAGAGCACAATTCATACACAGGGCAATTCAAAGTGCTTCACAGAA